>APFE031567947.1:13690-31849 GCA_000404065.3 Pinus taeda | reverse complement strand
CCTTTGAGTTGTTGATGATCAATTTTGTCTTTAACCGACCTCATCATCTGCCTTATGGTCCCACATGTTGTAAATTGGGTGTCTATGTTCTTCTTCTTTAGAATTTTCGCAATTTTATCGGTAGTCCCCTGGATGAATGGAAGGTAAACTTTCCCTTGATTCTCTTTCTTGTCTTCAGGGGGACGCTTGGAGAAGGCCCTGTCCTGAGCCCTTCTTATAGCCCTATTGATATTCCACTCCTTATATCCAATGTTTTTGAAGACAGAGGTTAAGTGTTCGATCTCATCCTTTAGGTGATCAGGGTCAGAAATTCTGAAAATTAGTGTCGGCCCTTTTATAAAAATTAGGGTTCTTGGTTTATTTATTTCCAGGTTCTTGTCTTCTTCTCTCAACAATCGCTCATTCATTTTCTATCGTTCAAATTCGTCCTGATGATGGACCCCCTTTGGGGTTTGAAACGTCGACTCAATGAACAAAAGACTGTGGACAATCCGGATCATACCACTGCAAATTATAAGAGAGGTTGAGGATGAAAATTAATTGTGGGAATAAAAATTGTTCCAAAAAATCTCCAATACCACTGAGCCTCACACGATCTTGAAAATAACATCCCATAAATAAAACAAAAAATTTATGCTTAATACATCCCTTAAAAGTCTTATCTAGTGCTCCTAAACCCACCTCCTAAGATACCCTCCTCACAACATAGCCTTCCCTAAGCCCACTTAATAGAGCCAACACCCCTAAGTCTAGCTAACCAAGTGAGATGGTCAAATATTAAGTACGATGCACTAAGCCAACGATTGATTCGGTGCCTTTTTTCCTATCCATTGAATATCATGGAAATGATGATGATGATGATTAACATCCACTAAAACAAATATGGTCTATCAAACCTTAAGAAAGTAAGAGATTAATTGTGCAATCTATCAACTAGCTAGTTCGACAACTCCTCATTTCCCCCTCTTTGATTCCCAGTCTGAATTCAACATCAATTAGATAGCTAAGCAAGCACCACTTATTTCATAGCTTATTATAAAGCCATCATCCCACCTGAATAGGGATAGAGCCAATGGTCCCGCAAAGGCGTATGCAGGTTTAGCAGATTAAAAGCCACATATTGTAGCGTCAAAAGCAAAACAAGCATGGTTATCACTTCGCCTAAATATATACTCGTAACTTATAATTGTGCAAAATATGTGATCTTCATTTAGCTCATTATAACTTTTTCAAAAATACAAATTGATAAAAATAAATACTTGTTATCAAAAAATTTTAATGAGAAGAGTGCATTTACCCTATCAAGATAGCAATATATCTATTAATACTTTTAATCAGGAATACAAATGTGAAATTTGAAATTTGTTAGTAAATATTAATTATCAACTTGTTTGTTAAATACTTGCATGACAATAAACTAATCATTAACTTATTACATGGTGCTTAATATTTGTCCAATTACAATCCATAATTTTATAAACTAGAATCTTAAAAACAATACATAACCTTATAAACTAAAATATTATGAATGAGTACTATCATAAAAATCTAATTTAATGAATAGAGAAAACAAAAACTTGCCAAAAAAATTAGAAATCATTTTAGTTAAAAAATATATATAAAATATATTAAAAACAAAATAAATAAATAAACCAACAAAAACTATTACGGTTAATGCTTTATTTTCTCAAGCATACAAAATTTCACCTAGATAAAGAAGCAGCCGGTTGGAGGTTTTGTTGGCTTTCATGGCCAGTGAGGCAAATCGCTCGCTTTGAAAGCTAACAAACCTTGCAATGAGTAATTTACATTAATTTTGACTTGAAAAAGATCTTGTGTCTAAGATAAAGCTCAAGGCTAACGCACACACCAATATCTCCACCTTATCACAGAAAATCCATGGCTGGTCATTAATTTCTTAAGTCACTCAGCTCTAAGGCAATCACCGAGAGTGGTTCAGGCTCCGAAAGATTTACAGTGGTTCTGTTTTGAAACAAGCCTGGAAACTTGTTCGTTAACACCGTAATGCCATAACTAGGCTTCATCGTTGAAATTGGGATCCATAAGTTCCTGTACTTCATAAAGCGCCGACTCCCTTATGCAGATTCAGATGAACGAAAACTTGAGACATCGAGAGATTTCTAACAAGTGGTTAGATCTAGTATTTCGCTTTTGCTAATACACATTTTTTTCTTCTGTTTTTTTAGCATTTCTTAATTAAAAATTGGTTGATGTTTTTCTGCAACGGTAAAGATTGTTTTTGCATTTCTTAATTAAAAATTGGTTGATGTTTTTTTTGCAATGGTAAAGTTTCGTAATTTGTAAAATTCAAGTGTTTTGTTTTTTCCAAAGATAAATTTATTTATATATTTAAAATGATATTTTGAATAACCAAAATTCATAATTTTAATAACTATATATATATCAGTTATGTAATATAAAATTTCTTAAATGCATTTATATATTTAAAATCTCATTTTTAACCCATTAAAATTTACAATCTAAAAAATTTATATAGCTTGATTTCAATAAAAACAAACATGAGCTGAAATATTTGCTTTAATGGTTCCTTAACTATAAACCTCGTAATCAAATTATCTATTGCATTAAATATCCACTTTCCAAAAAAGCATTTGGTGTTGAAATTATGTATTGCATTAAATATCCACTTTCCAAAAAAGCATTTGGTGTTTTAACATTCAACAAGACTAAATAATTGATTCTATGCATATGGTCATTCATTTTGTTGGAATTTATATTTCTTTGCTTAACTTTAGATTTTATTTTGAGCATTAGATTTTACCCGTGAAGGTCTCCAAACACCCACTGCACCTATATGAAGAAACAATTATTAAAATCATCAATTAGATCCAAAACTTATTTACAAAATTTCAAGGACCGTGAATGCATATAATGTTTAGAGTCTAGACCAGGTTGGACATCACTCATTTGCAAAATTTCCAAGGACCATGAATGCACATAATGTTTAGACAAAGTTGGGCATCTAACATGTGTGCTTGGCTTTGACTCTCTCCTTGCTTTCTTTCCTTAACAAGTCAACCCCACCATGCTTGATGTTCTGATTTTGAAGTCGTCATTGTTATGATCCAACTAAGTGTGTTATGGTCGAATTTCATCTCCATACACTTTAAACCCTTACTCGTCATCATTTTCAACCATTCTCATATTCAAATGTCAAGCTTATTAGTCATTTTTATGTATAGTGTAGTTTTAATTAATAATAATAATAATAATAATTTGATTTTATGGAAATAGTTAAGTGAAACATCAAATTGATATATGAGATTTTTTTTCTCGTAAAAAAACTATCATTATATTGAAGTTTTATTAAGAAAATCTACGTAGATATACATAACTTACCCTTTTTAAATTTGAAGTTATAACATGATAAAAAGAAACACTTGCTATTAACTTTTAAGCCTACTCAAATTATATGATTATGTTTAAAAATGATTTTTAAATACCATTGTGATAACTAAACATAATATCAAAATAAAATACTTCAATAATACACTATGATAAAACTCACCTATTATTATATGTGACGTTCATATGTAGTTGTTAAGAATAAACTTTAATTAGGTCATTAAAGTAAAGTAATTGGAGTAGGTTGTGAAGCTATGCATTGTTAAAGGAGTTCAATGTTTTTTTTTTTCTGAGTAAAGGCTATGCTAATTATATTAAAAAACCAAAAAAGTATGTACAGGAGGTGAGAACCTCTGAGAGCGAGTGTTCAGCTCTCTGGCAAAGCTAACATCATCTATCTTGATTGTCTGCATATTCAAGCTTACAAAAATACTAGCAACGAGGATAAGTGCTGTGACATAGACTGACCAAGACATACATTGACTGGCATTGACCTGTAACAAAAACTGGAACTTATCCCAGACCCCGTGACCCATTACAAAAACCAGTTTTTGTGGCCAGCAATTTCATAATTGCTTCGGGCCACCAGACCAAAAATAAGCAAAAAGAAAATACAGCAATCGCATAATAACAGGCTTACCCAAAACGCACTTGCAATTAGTTGCCCTGCTTCTTGCGCTCCTCCACTGCTCGCTCCAGCTCTCGCTTCTTGCGGTCCTCTGCTGCGCGAACCGGGTCCCGTTCCCAGGTAACTTCCATGCCAGCCGGAATGTCTTCAATACGCTCGATGCCCGGAGGTAATTTGAGGTACAAAGTGTAATCGAAAGTGTCTTCCGACTCTTTAGGCTTTGCCTTACTCGGAGGAGAGGGAGGCTGGTCGATATGAGCTTCCTTGAGAGCCTCTGGAAGACCTTCTGTACTAACCACAGGTTCCTTCCCCTTGAGACTGGTAATTTCTTGTAAGGCTTCCGCTTGCTCTGCTGAGTAGCCATAGGTGTTGTCTTCATCCATCTTGCTCTGAGGTTTCGGACTGTATGAGCTGTCGTTCATCTTGGAATTGTTGTCTGAGGAGGGGGGCGTTTTTTCCTTCATATTCGCCTGCCAATTTCCCTCCGCCTCATCCTCCTCAGCGAAAATTACTGTAATCATGGCTTTCACAACTGGTTTGTCCCTCTTGCGGCGATAATAAAGGGTCGCCGTCTGCACTTCATTATTCAAATCCGCCGCAGAGGAAGCCGAATCTCCCGAGGGAGGCGAAGCACAGGCCAGAGGAGTAATACGCCTCGGGCTTGAAGGGCAATTGTCCCTGGTTCAGCTCTGTCCAGAATTACCTCCCCTGCGAGGCCTGCGATACCCACCACGTGGAGCCATACTGATCCCAGAAAAAAACTTAAAGGCCTGGTGCCTTCTGCAAACAGAAAGAGTGTCACAGAGAATGAAACCGTGGTGGTTCCGCGTCCCGACTTCCACCTGCAAGTGCACTCTGGTCGATTGCTTACACACAGCGTTAATGAAACAGGGAAAAGACTCAAGGGTGGGAATTCTGCCCTCAGAGCTTCCCTCTTCCACTCCCACCTGAACAACCAACTCTCCAGAGCGACAACCGAACTGCAAACAGAGCCATAAGAATGTTTCCGCCATAACCAAATATCTGTTGTCTGCACCTTGGGAAGACCCTAGTAATGAAGCGCCATTAATGCGCGTTAAATTCATTCGGGCAAAAACCAGCCCGTCGCTCATGGCACCCACCTGGCTGTAGCGTGGCACCATGCCTTCAGCGCGTGGACGTCCTGTCATAATTAAATACCTCCCTTAACACCTGCATCCGAGTTAAAAGAGTTCAATGTTATTGTGAAAATGCACTTCATGTTTAGTGAAGAAATGGTTACAAATTTTATATATTATATATATATATATATATATATATATATATATATATGTCGTGTTTCACATTGTTTTAATGTCATTGTGAAAATGCACTTTATGTTTAGTGAATAAAGAGCTACCATTTTTATGTATATATACCTTGTTTTATATGATGTATTTCAATATAAGGTATTATATGGTATTAGAGTAAAGAGATTGAGAATTCATGTAATAAAAGTGTCAAAGATTTTAGTTAAAAAATTTATCTTTCATTGCATTGTTGCCAAGGTTTTAAAATATGTAAGAGAATGTGTGTACCATTTGAACACAGTTACCATGAAAGAAAGTGAAGTTGTCACATTTTATTCTACTTGTATTTTGTGGAGTCATTGTTGTTGAAATACGCTACTTCGTATCTTGTAAATTTATTGTATCTTGTAAATTTATTGTATCAAATCATATAGGAGAATAAATAATATAGAGAAATCACTAGTATCTTGCAGAGCCATCATATCAAATTAAAGGGAAATAGTTATTGTATCAATTAGAAGTAACCATCATGAGCCACTCGCATACCAAGTTTGAAGAAAATCTTCGAATAAAGCCTACCACCACCAATTTTGAAGAGGGTCAAGAATATTCTTATCATTACCAAGGCTGAAGAAGGCTATGGAATAAAAATGTCATTACGGAATTTGAAAGAGAATTGAGTCACTACTAATTTGGAACCTTGATCAAAGAAGAAAAACACCCTTGTCATATACAAGAAAATACAAATCCAAATCACTTTCAGAATATTTTATTGTGTCGTTAATTTTTCTTATAAATGTTGAGAGAAGAATATGTTTCAATATTATTATTTCCAAAATTTTCCAAATTTCAATTGCATTTTATTTTTAATTTCCATTAGAGTTTTACACAAGACTTTCATAATAGAAACCTCATCAAAAAAAATCAACACTCTTAATTTTCATCTTTCAAAGACAAAATTGAAATGCAACTAATGAACATAATTTGTGAGGAAATAGTCAAAGAGATTGAAGCAAAACGCAGTCAACCTCATAAATAAATTCAGTGGAAAAATAAATATTTAAAAGCCAACACCATTATTCGTTTATCCCTTTAGATTCAAGATTACATCATATTGATTTCAAAAAACCATCTAAATAAATATTAATCAAATTATTTGATGAAAAAATAATCAACTCAAATTTCTGATCAAAATTACAATGATTGAAAATGTCATATCCATCTATATAAATAATTTGAAATCACTTATAAAGAAATTCAAAAATAATAATAAATCCAAATTTCTCATCGAAATTACAATGGTTAAAAATATCATGTCCATATATCTAAATAATTTTAAATCACTTATAAGGACATTCAAAAAAGTTGGTGTAGAGGTCAAATGAGGATGCACAAACCTTTTTATTAAACAATTTATCTTTGACTTTCAACCATGTTTGTAATCCTTTGAGCAAAATGTCTTCATATAGTTTAGACGATATAATAATAAATCTTTAGCTGAAAAAAACAAGATTAAATGAAGAGATTCAAAAAGTGTGCTTCTTTCTAGAAATAGGATGGGTGGAAAAGGAAAATATTTTTTTTATTATATAAAACACCATGTCACACATTGTAGAATTGGACAATATGAATTAATTTTAAAGGGTAAAATTAATGATAAAAGGAAAAATATAATCATTATATTTTAACCACAACATAGGTTTTAAGTGTGAAAGCTACTAGAATTCACTGCAAAACAAGACAAGACGAGAGAGAATAAAATTGTTGAGAAAATTAATCAAAGAGATAATTTGAATTACTCATGAAACTCTAATCAGATATTATTCCCCAACATGAATATGATAAATAGTCTCTCCAAAAGCAAAAATCAATTCTAACTATGTTGGGGCTCCTTTGTGCATGCCCTTAGTTAACCATATAGTATTTCTAGAATAGCTAGTAAGTCACAAAGGGGGAGGGAGACCCTAAATTAGAAATATGTTTACTAATATGGTTAAATAAAAGTAACTGGAGCTAAAAATCAACTAGAACTGAGATAATAACCCTCATATGCATAACCACACATGAAAACTCCATAAACAAGAATGAAAGTCAACATATAAGGTAGGTAGGTGAGTGGATAAGGTGGTTAGGTAGGTTATCTCTAGAAATAAGAGAGGAATTTATATTGAACATTAGGAATAAGGAAATTTGTAATAATGGAGAGAAAATTGTCATGGCATAGTCCATTCAGTGCCTAATCACCTACACATGTCATTTGTCACCCCTCGCTAAAAATATGTGATGATGCCAAATGGTAAGAATGATCTAGTAGTGAATAACAAGTGGTCATATGTGTCTCTAATAATATATGGAAGAAGGTCAAATGATGACCTAAGTGAGGTCCTAATGAGTTCTTGATGAACTCCCAAGTGCAATATAGCACAACAATAACTCTAGTAACTACAAACAAAGAACCACCCAATATTGACTATGAATTTGATAATGATAAAATAGATGATGTTTTTGACAATCCTAATCTTCAAAGACAAAGAATTCAATATATATGTAACTCAATATGGTTTGTCCAATAATTCAAAATATCTATAGTTAAGTTGTGCAAGAACATAAAATTGTGAACTTGAAATCTTAAATAAGTTGGAACTCGAGAATTATAACTTTATGAGGTGATGAAACAAATTGATGGTGTGCATGCATGATCTTAATGGAGTATATGCATGTCTTGAAATTATTGGAAAGAGAATTTGCTTAAGAAGTTACTTTAGTCTAGTTAATAATTAGGTTTGTAATAGTTAGTATTATGGTTTTAATAGGGAATTTTAATATATAAAACTTCAAAATGCATTGTAATAAAGTCATATTATAGATTACTCATAAACAGATATTAAGAATAAATCTTAATAGAATTATTAACGTAAAGTAGTTGGAGTATAATTAGGTATGCAACATATTAAGGAGATCAATGAGACTATGAAAATTAGCTCCACAATCAATGAATAAAACATCATATATGTGTATACGCTTTTTCTTGATATTTATTGAGGTGTTATATTCTTTACAAATGAAACTTAGTCATTGGGGTGCAACCAATTGACTAATTAGTCAAGGTTGATCAAATAGGATAATCATTAGCCGAGATGGATCGACTAGGATGAAACTCAATAATTTAGTTAAGGTGGATCAACTAGGTAACTTGTTGGTCAAGATAAATCAACTAGGAGGAGGATCAACAAGATGGTTAAGTCAAGTTGAGGTCAAGGGTGAAGTCGAGTCAAGAATCATATTTGAAGATGACAAAGTGATGCAGGAGCATCTAGCTCACCGTAATTGGGCAAAATCTCAACCAGGTTCAAAGGCTATTGATCGATTGGACTATTTAATTTTTACTGTAATAATTTTTCTTTTAACTTGTTTTACAAAGTCAGTGAATTCAGACATTTCTTTCTACTTCAATTAGAATTATTGTAGCTTAGTTATTAGTTAAGAAATGGTCCGTTAAATTAGGGAAATAAGGACCAACTGTTCCTCCAAGTCTTGAAATGTCAAGCAATTATAGTTATTAACGACAACAGTATTTTTGTAACCATAATCTATGACAGTTTGATTAACTGCAAAAATCAACTGAAAATAGAGATATATAAACAAATCAAATGTAACAGAGAGGGGTTCAGTTGAATGATAGGAGAGGATAAATAAAGACAATCAGAAGCATTCAAAGAAGCTATTTGTCCATCTGTATCATCTTTCCTACTATTTGCCTAAATGAAACTTTTCTTTACAGCCTCATAAACTACCATACAATTAATATCTATCAATATGTTGTTGTATGTATTCTAATACGAATCACAGTCAATCATTAAATAGTTGGATGAAGTCTCGGTAACTTACAGTCACATATGAATACAAACACACATTTATTTAATATCTATTTCGCACACAGTCAAACAAGAATCTAGGCATATAATCTCCAGAAGTCCAAGAGGAAGAATTTGCGTACATGAGTCAACCATTTCTAGTGTTCGAAATCATAAGAGCAACCAAAGAACAGAGGCGGAACACAATTACAAAAAGGTAACATCGTTGTATATTTCCTTTCACAAATTTCGTTTTAGAAAATCGAAGGACCATAAATATAATTGACTATTGTAAAGCCAGAACAACTCCATGAAAAGCAAAGTCCACTAATATACATAGAGTAAAATACGACGCATAGTTGGAAAACCTCACAAACCAGAAAACCCTGGACTAGGGTTTGACAGAAACCGACCAACGGCGACTTCCATCTCTTTTAAAACTTAACACAGGAGTGACCGAAAGGAATACAGCCAAACTAAACTCGATACAGCGACCAAAATACATGAGCAAGTCTACAGAACCGTATTATCAAGCAAACTACAACCAGACATTTGAGATTCAGGCCTACCCAAGAACAAGCGAACTGTACAAGTTAAGGACTGGAGGGCACGCACGCCCAGGTTGCCAACAGCGACCTGTAACCATCAAACCAATTGTATCACGAATAAAGCAAAGGGGAGAATTACAAGTAAATGTGAAAATGCATACGGAAAATTAATAGAACAATGAATTACCTAGGAGAACGAAGCCGAAGACAGCCGTGGTGACATTCTGAAGAAATTGACCGACTGTAGACCAGAGGATCCAAAGTGGGTAAGTTCCAGTAGCAGAATTTGAGCAAGATTGAAACAAGGACAGGAGGTATTACCTATTCTGAACGGAGAACGAGCACCCGAGAGGTCCTGTGCTCGGGACAAATACAGCGTCGTATTGTGAGAGTCCAGAACAACAGCAAGCGAACAAGACTTAACCAGATTCGAACCAGGAATAACAAGGGTCCAAGAGTTACAATAAAATCACAGTAACTTCCAGAAACGGCTATAAAACCTCGACCAAAACCACGAAGATGCGCACAGATCAGCAAGATCTTGCAACCAGCAACAAACGTTGAAAAATACCTTACAGAATACGTGCATGCATGGGAGGAAAGAACAGTAACACTTACCAAGGTTGAACCACGGACCAGAGCCGAACAACCACTACACTCGAACACCATTTCCATTACAGTTGCAAGCGGGTCGAATAGAGGAGGGACCGGGGTTTATCCCACACAGGGAATTGAACATACCAACGAAGCAGAGCAGAGCAGACAGCGTTCCAAAAAAGGAACCAAGAAACCCTCGACCAGGAACCCTCAGCGCGGAGGAAGTGGAGGAATAATCCAGAATTGCCATAAGGAACAAGGGTTAAGGCACGAAGAGCGAGTGGGAGCAGTTTCGAGGTGGAGTATAGAGCATTCACTGCGAGCATTAATTCTCTAGCCACCAACCTAACATAGAATCCCGCGGACAATCACAGTTCAAGATTTTTATTGCCACGTATACCTTTCTTTCCCGCGTGTAAAGTGTAGACCTTTGGGCTGGGTTACACCACAAAGCAACCAAAAGAAGTTGATAGTCAACAAAGCAATGGAAAGAAATCGCAGGCAAGGATATGCATGGTTAATGGAGATTTGCGGCCAAGTGGTGATCGACTATAATTAAATTGTATTAGAAATAGTTAGGAATCTCGAGATTCCTAAGATATTAGCCAATGATTTTCGACCACATGCAATAAATTCAATTGCTATGAATTAGAGCTTTTTATTTAAAAATATGCCTTTAAAATAGGGCATCATGTAAGGTCATAAAATGATGATGTAAGTTGATGCATCAAAATCCGATGTAGTATGAGTAGTGTGGACCAAGATCAACGTTGATTGTACTATGGTTGTGAATTTGATGGAGAATATAAAGAAAAATGAATCTCAAATGTTGGTTGGTTTTCCCAATTAAGCATTTCCATGGTAGAATCTCTATGTATTGTGTTCTTTATGTGTTTGTCATTGTCTATTTTATACTTTAATTCTCTTCTATAAGGTTTGTGGTAATTGAATCTGAAGTTTGGTTTCAAGCTCAATTGACTCAAGTTCTTAATTAAAAGTGGTATACTTGGTATTTGGGCACCCAATAAGTTGATATAAGAGGTCAAAAAAACCAACCTTTGGTATCATAGAAACTTTGGCTGCAAGGGGATACCTTTATTCCTAAAGATGTGAAGATCTTGGATCTCGATCTTGAATCTTTAATAGATCTAGAATAAAATTGATTCCAATGGGAAATTTAAAATAGTGCATTTTTTAAAGAAAAATGGCTAGTCGTAAAAGAATCGTGGTTGAGAAATTTAATGGACAAAATTTTGAGCGATGGAAACTTAAAATGGAATATCTCCTTTTGAATCAAGAATATTGATTCATTGTACATCCTAAAACACCTGCGATTGGCATGTCGATAGAGAATCGCAAGAAACTAAAAAGAAAAACAAGGAGCACAATTTTACTTTGTCTTCGGTATTGTTGAATATCTCAAGGTAGAACACTATAAACAAACCATGGGAAATTTTGTGAACTTGTGAGAAGTTCAACATACATCTAGGGATTGGGATTTGTGAGAAGTTGAGTTCATCACTATGTATATTCCAATTTGAAAGGTGGGAGTTTCATATATGTAGTGCAATATGTCGACGACATGCTGCTAGTCAAAAGAAATAGGGACGCAATGGTCTCCCATGTTTGACATGAAGGATCAAGGTGTTTCAAACTTTACTCTAGGAATGGAGATAAGGAGACATCAAGCATTTAGGAAACTTTGGGTAAATCGAAGGAAGTACATTGAAACAATGTTCAAATGTTTCAACATGTAGGGGTGCAAGTCAATGGAGGTAGCTATTTATGTAGAAGCAAGAATAATTGGTGAAAAATGTCCAAAGGCACAAAAATAAATAGAGGACATGACATGTGTTCCCTATGTTAGGGTTTACATAGTTTGATGTATGTAATTGTTTGTACTCAACTACACATTGATCATGTAGTGGGAAGTATTGAAAAAATACATGTCAGCACTTGAAAAGAGCATTAGATAGTTGTCAGAGTGCTCAATTACTTGCAAAGCACCACTAATATTGCAAACTGCTATAAAGGGATGCTTGAAACTTATAAGGAAGAATTTGTGTGTGGTTTTGTCAATGTTGACTGGGCTAGTGATCTAGACAAAAGGAGGTCTACTAGCAGACACGTGTTCGATTTTCTCAATAGAGCTATTAGTTGAATGAGTAAGTGATAGACAATCATGGCACTATCGATGATGGAAGTTGAATACATATAAACCACACAAGAAAGAAATAAAGTAGTCTAGTTGTAATTATTGTGTTCAAAGAGTGGATTTAGTCAACAAGTTGTAAGGATAGGTTACACTAGGAAAAGCACAATCTTCCAAGCAAAGAATTCGACTTACTATTCAAAGACAAAGCACATTGATGTATAGTACCCTTTTGTTAGGGAGATGGTAGAAAACAAGAAAGTGTTGCTAGAGAAGGTAGACAGTTTAGAAACTGTTACAAACGTTTTCCCAAATTCTATGAGTGTTGTGAAGTTCTCTTAGCATAGAGAAGCAATGAGCATTGATACTTTGGTTCATTGAAGCATAATATCTCATTCCTGCAAAAAGGACATGTGGTAGAACATTGAGGTGTTATATTATTTGCAAAAGAAACTTAGTCAATTTAAGTGCAAATGATCAACTGACTTGTTACATATCATTGTTTCACATCCGTGCAAATAATGTCAAATATGAATCTTTCACCATCTGAAGAATTGTTGTCATTTATCCCCAAGAAAGATGGAACAAATAACTCTACTTGAAGTATAAGAATCCCATATTACATACCTAAAAAACTCTCATTTTGGAGATCATCGCAGGTGCCCAGATCACAACCTATGATGTCACACCTACAGAGTAAACAAGTAATGGTATTGTCGCTACTAGCCTTCATTAAAAGTGTGAAGGTCTTCTTACATGGGTAAAAACTTCTATTCTAGAAGCCTCAAGAATGGTATCTATTCCAAAGCAGTGGACATTGGGCACGAGTTCCTCCTATTCTAGATTTCATTCCTCCCATTATGGATCTCATTCCCTCCATTATGAATCTTACCCCTTCCTTAATGGACCTCAACTTCCACCCTTTCCCTATAGTATGATGCGTTCAAAGATAATTGGGTTGCCATTTCTAACCCTTGAACTATACTTCCATGTTGACCGAGTATTTATTGGAAACTTTTTTATCGCAAGGTTTGGATTGAGGATCATTGGGAGGAAGCCATCAACATCAAGGCATAGGATTGTAATCTTCTCATATTCTTCAATTTAATACAAACTATTCTTATTTCTCACGTTCATTGTCATAATGTAAGGTACAAGATTCCTTGATTGCTTGCATGGGTTTTGTTAAATCATTTGTATATCATATGCATTGAATATTTGTTTGTGGGCGTCTTTGCAGGTCTTGGCTCGAAGCATTGAAGATAAGATTGAAATCTACATCAAACAATCGAGGATCATCATCAAGCATTTCGATAAAAATGGTATGGATTATTCATTCCATTGTCTGCATTTGTGATTTAATAAATATAAAGCTAGAGAAAGTCTTATGTGTTTGTCTGCTTTGTTCTATACTTGGTCTCCAAGTCTAGGGAGATTTGTCTTGTACACAAGATAAGATTTGTTCGCTAAAAAAAATTGGTGACCATACTGGGGAACAAGTTGCTCTTCAATTTTCCTCATTTTCTAAAGAGTCAAACCTTTTTCTAAGTCTCTGGGAAACCCTTGTTGATTCTGAAAATTTTGTAAGATCTTTTGAAAATATTTAATTTTTCTTAAGTTTTTGCACTCATTGCATCTTCTTGTGAGAGACAGTACAATGCCATCACACGTTTCTATTTAACTATGATTGTCGCACTGATATGTGTTGGTGACCTACATCGGTTATAGAAAAAATGAATTTTTCTTGAGTTGTTCTCTATTTGATCTTGGATTTGTTGATTACCATGGCTTTTGGGTCTGTTATTAGTCTACTATAGGTCTTCTTCTTTTCTTTTCTTTCGCTAGATTCTTGTGGAAAATCTTTTTGTTTAGTGAAAAGCTTTTTTTTTACATAATTAGTTTTGATTTGTTGATTGAAGTATTTGAAGTCACCTTCTACATTAGAATTAGTTGTCAAAGATTTGTTTTTCGGAGTATTTTATGAAAATAGTTCTTATTTCTTTCCATAGAATATTTGTTTTCCAAAAAGAAAAATCTTGTATTGTAGTTCATGGATGAAGTATTTTTAAGCCAAAAATTGTGTATTCTACAGTTTCTTTGATTTGCATTCAAAGAGTAGTTCTTGTTTCTTTCTTTTAATGTTATATGTGTTTCTTTGCTTGAAACCTCTCACTCCTTATTGTAGTTAGTATTCATGGAATTGAAAAGGAATACATTTTCATTGCATTAAATTGGGAGTCGAGTCATAATATCATTGGTTTCATCTTCATGGACCCTCTTGGGTAAACAAGAGCTTAAAATCCACGCTTAATAAAATTAACTAAACATTTTATATTTATATGGTAGTTTCACCTACAATAGATTAGTTGTAGGGATTTGGAATAAGTGTTGAAAGTTAATGCTCCAAAGCTGCAAACAAAGATAGAAGCTTGTGATAGGGAGAGATCCATTTGCTAGATCTTGTCTCTGGGAAGCTCCTCTTACACAAGAGTCAAGCACAAGGTTATATCGAACCCAATGAAGTAATTGACCCTGCTTCATTGGTTACGGTAGCGCTAATCTACATACATTAAAAATGTTGTCGAAAGGAACTTAGGAATCACTTGAGAAGGCTACCTTGTTTTGAGGGATCTCTCAAAGGGATTGAGATTTTTTACTTTTCCCTTGTGTGTATATCCGACCTACAATTGTTCCCCCAGGCCAAGTTGTTGTACATGGTAACCTTAGTGACCATAACCTTAGGGCTATTACCCAAGATGATGGCGAGGGGTAAGTCCATGTTGTACCTGGAACAGATGTTGGCATACTCACTTGGGCCTTCTTGGAGGGTACTTCACTCAAAAACGTATTAAATGTGAAGTTACTAGCACCAATTTCTGAGCATTAAGCAGGTTGTCAATGTAATTGGTTCTACCTACTCTATCTCTGGCCACTTTTCACATTGCTATCTATGATGTTGGATTCCATCACCAACTAGTCATTTCATTGTGAAAATCTTATTGCATTCATTTGTGTGGTTTATTTCCCTATATTTATTAGCGTTCGTTGTTTGTTTTTACCTTTTAGTAGACCTTAGGTTGAGTCTAATGGCAACAATTTCATAGTTTTCCAATCAAGGAATCATTTTTAATAAGGATCCTAGTACTTTTCCTTGATTTGGAAATATTGATCCTCCTTACATGGCTATGTTTTCCCTTCTTGGATTCACAATAGGTTTACTGGTATGGTTATTTCAATTCATTGGTCCCAAATACCTAGGTTGATCCACCTCAACCAATTTCTCTACCTCAACAACACCAATCTCAAGTTGATCCTTTTCCTTCTTCACCCATCGTGTCTTCTTTCCTTTCTTCTTCTTCACATTGTGAATGTATTAATGCTAATAACCAAGAATCTAAGAAGAAGAATAAAACAAAGAAGAAGAAGAAGTAAAATAAACAAGGGGAGAACCATCCAACCATTGTTGTGAGTATTTAACAATGTTGAGGAACCCTCCAACATACATTGTAAGCTTAAATTCCCTTCAAATATTTGTAAGGGTGACCACCTTCTTATCGATTGTCCTTGCATTCCTAAGGTATTACAAGTATGGTCTAAAGATTATCATCAAATTGTTGTTGGTACATCAACCAGTGATTATAAGGTTCTAGGTAAAAAGGGTAAAGTTAGTTTCCTTGTATATTATCCGAAGGGAGCCATCAAACTCATATTTTCCCTTATATGGATGAAGCCTCAAAATTGTTGGAAAACATTATTGTTTCTCAACAGCAACTTCCAACCGGTTACTATAAGCTTTCTCCCAACCTACCATTAGTTGACGAAGTGAATGATTTGATTCCTTATTCGGTCAATACCACTCTTCCTTTGGAGAGTAAAATCCATAACACTTAAATCGATGAACCATTGGTTGATGAAGTGGTCAACTCAATTCCATTTTCGGTCGATCCCACTCTCCCCTTAGAGAGTGAAGTAAATACTGCTCAGGTTCTTCTTATGAATTAAAATCTTTCCCAACGAGCAGGCATTTCTTTCATTTCCATGGAACCCCCTCCAATTATTGAGTTCATTTCCTTTTATTGGAATAGACTAACGGAGCCTCAATCCCCTTCTTGCATCCCTTTCCAAATCATTATGAAGCCTTTGTGATAAGAATGTGTGTCGCACTATTATAGATGAAGGTGCTTCTATTAGCATTCTATCCTCAACCTCTTGGAAGATTTGGGTTCCCCTCAGCTTGTGCCTATTACTCAGAATCTATTGCCTTTTAATAGAAGAGCTAGTGAACCTTTAAGGATCCTTCCTCAGCTTCCCATTACCTTGGAAGGAAAACTATCTGTATTGATGTTATGGTAGTCCAAGGCCCCTTGGATTTCAATTTGCTCCATGGGCGAGACTATGTCTATGCCATAAAATTTGTTGTGTCCACATTCTTTCGCATGATGTCTTTCCCTCATAATGGAAACATTGTGGTTATTGACCAGTTTCATTTATTGATTTTGATCTAACTGCCAACCATTCAACCTACCTAAATGTTACCTATACGCAAGTGGTATCCCCCCCACCACAGGTTAATTATGTGGTGACTTGTCACGTGCCTTCACTTACTGATGAAAAAGTGCCTCTCATAGTATGTTCAACTTCTTTTGACTTAGATCTCGTAGTTGACATGGTGAACCCTTCAATGGGGACATTAGAGCCTAATATTCCTACCCATATTGAGTCCCTTGACATGTATTCCTTCCAAAGAATTGTTCTTCCATCAATGAAGACCTCTTGGAATCCATGATCGAGGTGTGTCCCTTGGCATGTATTCCTTCCAAATATTTGTCCTCTTGGAAGCCATGATCAAGGTTCCATGAGTCTAGTTCATTTCCTATGCTAGCTCGTTAAAAAATGAAACAAATATCCCTCTATATATTGATTTTCCATTGTTTTATGCTATTATAATCACTTTAGCCCAATCATTATTCAATTAGTAATCATTTCAAATCAAATCTTCCAACAATTGTGGATAGAACAGTAAATGCAATAAATAATAGAAGACAATCAAGAGCAATAACGAGAGACACCAAATTTGGTCAAAGACCAGGGGAAACCCCCACAGGGGGGAAAACCCTTTTGAATTCTTATTCTTATTAGACTGTAATAAAATGTTCAGTAGAGAGATACAATGATTCAATTCATCACCAACAAAGTCAAAGTCAATTATTTGACCATCCAAGAGATAAACCAACCAATCCCCAATAGATGAGACTCAAGGTCAAATCTAGTCAACAAGTCAAAGTATGCAATTATGTCAAATTAAACAAAAGTCAAATATGCCCTAAGTAGTCCACAAATCAAAAGTCAAAATTCTCCAAAACAGCCTGGTTAGTATTCAAAATACTCAGCCTTCCTTGTAAGTCAAACTTCAACCAAAACAATCCCAAACAACTCAGTCAAACTCAGTCAACAAAGAGACAAAACCATGCAATTAAACTTCAGATTTTATAGGTCACAGTCAAAAGTTCCCGAAAAATCTCGGCTCCTCCACAAAAAACTTGGCCTCCAAAAATCATAATTATGCAAGTCAAATCAAGTCAAACTTTTTTAGGCCCCTATACTACTAGTGTAACCCCTTATTGTTATTAGTACAACCCCCTTATTATATTGATGTACCCATGTAGTGCCCATATTGTCTCTATTGTGCCCCATAGAAGCCCACTATTGTTATTATTGTGCCCTT
>APFE031567939.1:2341-112204 GCA_000404065.3 Pinus taeda | reverse complement strand
TCCTAGGTGACGGTTGTAGAGCCTCTACTCTACACCTACTTATCTACCATTTTCCTCAATCTTTCCTTATCTTTCCTTATCCTTTGCCTCATTTTCACCATAAAACCACCCAGATCATTACATTAGGTGTTATTAAGCATGATTAAGTAAGTTTTGCTAATGGATGACTATTTGTTTAGATTTTGACTTACTTGCAAGAATCCCGCAACTATCTGATGATCCTGCAGCTACCTGATGATCCTGCAGCTATCTGAAGATCCTGCAACCTTTTTGTTAAACGCAATGTTCCACGTGTCGGTTTGGTAGATGAGCCACATGGGCACTTAGGTGTCAACGTGCTCGAGGTTCCTATCCCATTTTTCCAGCCATCCACGTCATCTTTATCCACGGTCAAAGCTGGGCAAGTCACGGTCAACTCAAGGTTGTTTAACGGTGATTGTGAGCTGCTTGGTCACATCATCTTAAACGGTGATTTGTCCATGTTCTACAGGTGGCAGGGGACATGATCCAACATGGGATTCATTACCCATGACAACAGAACCACTAAACTCATCCACGCAGCCGTATGAAGTGTCAAGGGACCTTAAATACGCATAACAGTTTGTTGCTTTTCAGTTAATTAGTTGCACGAATAGGCTATCTTAGAAATTTCTATAAATAGCTGCGTCTGTGTACGCTCATTAGACTTTTATCAGTTGTAATTTGATGAACCTGTGTTACATTTAAGAGCATTGTGAACTCTGTATTTTAGTGCTATCCTAGCACTCTGTTTTGTACATTTTCTACAAATGAAGAAATAGACATAGCACTGTTTTGAAGTTTCCAGATCTTTGAGTTTTCTTGTGGCTGAATGGATAGAGGGCCCCTGCTCATTTCTGCCACTGTAAAGTATTTTATGTGCAGTATCTTTTTGTTTGCTTATTCATTCCCTTAAGCATGTATAGTTTCTTTTACTTGTTTTCCTTTCTTTCAAGCTGATCAGTGTTATTTCCTTGCAGGTTTCTTTTAGCCCGGGATTTATTTTCATGTATGTGTATTTGCTTTAATGTCTAATGGTAGTTGCAGTTGGCTTATTCATTATGCTGCCCTCTTTACTCTGTTTTTCTAGACTAGTTTTAGTATAGTTTTGCAAGTTGGATGCTAACTAGTTTATGCTCTCTTTATCATGAATGGCTTATCTTTCAAGAGAACAGAACATTGATTAATTGCAGCTTGTATTTGAGTAGACTTGGCTTGTGATACTAACACTTTTTCCACTTGTTACACATAATCACATATGTAGGAAGCAGTATGTTGGAAAAGGCTTAGTAGTGTTTACAATTTGTCAAAGAGTAGATTAGTTTTTTTATCAATTCTTGGATTTGTCTTCAGTACCTTCTAATCGTGTTTTATTGCAATGGGTAGAGCAGGGATTTAGAAGGGATTCTCACTACAACATTCCTTGAAGTGTTTTTTTATTTCTTTTATTTGGCATATGATGGGACTAATGCATTGGTTTTGTGGTCATTTTACTTTCAAGTCATTTGATTTCTTCATCTTTTTCAAGTTCTTTCTCTTACCAAATCAGCAAGCATTAGAATCCCATCACACACCTTTCACTCCTTTAGAGATCACCTTTCACACACTTGCACTCATTTGTCTATAATCATCATTCCATTTTAGGAAGATAAGTTAATCATAAACAAACCCCCTAAACAACAAAAGCTCTAAGAAAGTTACTTAAGTACATATAGTACACCCTCACTTCATCAGTTTACGAGCCCCGGGTTGACAATTAATACTAGCAATTTAGATAACAATAAATTGACTAAACACCACACACGGCCACCAAGACGCCAGTATAATCCCTGCACTATTCTGCACGTTCCAACCATCCACAACCTTTATACCTCAGCCATAACTAAGAGATAACTTCTGCGCATTTCCACCTAGTGCGCATGAGCTATGCGCTCAAAACTGCACCCCCTCTTCTTGTGCGTAGAGCTAAAGAAGTGATGGTTGATCGAATGATTTGAATCCTCCAATGCTATGCGTATATATACGAAGGCTAACATGTGGGAGGGGTGGGCGAAGCCCCTTGGCCGATGCCCCAATCCTCCACACGAAGCCCTTACGTATTGCCCATCATACCAATGGCTCTCCATGTGTAACGCATCCCCAAACTTGGAATATAAACATGCCAATTGGTCGCTGTCCATCACATATACTTTCCTTCGTCGCTTTGCCACATATTGTTGTCGTCCATTGTTTGCTGTCTGCCCGCACCGCAGGTCGCCCGGCGTGCACGCTGCCTGTGCGCGCCCGCCCATGCTCAACCTTCGTGCACCTCCGCCTACGCGTGCCCGCCCGATCATCCAACCTTCGTGCACTCCGCCCGGTCGTCCAACCTTCGTGCACTCCGCCCGGTCGTTTAGCCTTCGTGCGCGCCCGCCCGGTCATTCATCCTTCGTGCGCACCCGCCCGACGTTCTTCCCGCGCGCGCCCCTCGCGTTGTCCTCCACCCGACGGCCCGCCCAATTCGTTCGGTGCGTGCCCGGGGCGCCTCACCGTGTTGTGCGCCCGTCGCACTGTCGCCAAAACTTCCAAGGCGTTAGATTTCCAGTCCCTTAATATCCGAGGGATGCAGAGACAATCTCGGTGATAGTGGTCTCCATTGCAAATGACACAAGGAGATTTAGATTTTGACTCTGCGGTGTGTGAAGTTTTTCTAGATGATACTTGGTTGCTCCCTTTCGATCTTGGTTCCTTTTTCTTCTTTTCCTTTTTCTCTTTCTACTTCATCTTCTTCTCAGTTACTTGATTTTTAGCTTTATCAAGTGAAGAGGAAGGAGGAGAGGGAGAATGAGATGAATTAGAAGGTTGGGAGGAAACTCAAGTGTCGTCTAATTGCTGATTAGATTGTTTAGGAATTACGGGATTCTGAACAATAGAGGTAGAGAAGAGCGAGACGAGCAAACCAATTGTCAATCTTGGAAGTGACAAAGTGGCCATATGGGGTGCACCAACATCTCCCCAAGAGGAGAAGGGACTAGGATTTCCTTCACGGGGAAATCCTTGGTTGGTAGACTCCATTTTCTCAACCTGAAGATCAACGGGGGAATTTCTGACGCTATTCCGATTAAAATAAATTTTTAGATGCTTGGACACAACTTGTTTCTTCAATTTTAAAGAGTCGAGAAAAAACAAAAGATGACTCTAGTCAACTTCGATTTTTATTGAGCTTGAAGTGACAAGTGCTCAGAGGACCTTTTCCTTTAAGGAGTCTGAAAAGGAGCAAAATGGACTTCTCTGGAGATCTAGGTAGAGAGGATTACCAAACCAATTGCAAAACTACAGAATACTTTTTACGGTACGACAGTCAATCTTCCCGAATGCTGTGTTCGGTGCATTGCGATCGATAGGGTGGCAGACACAGCTTCCTAAGGATAAAGGATGCAGCCTATTGTGGTCTCCCAATATATACTCGACGGTACATGGGATCACAAGTCCGTACTGGCACTTGCCATCTCAGAGTGGAGGAATCACCCAACCAGCACTGAAAGCAACAATTACTAGGTTTTACGATGCTGGAATATGTCTCTAACCTAGACCTCTAGATGTTGTGCACTAAGTTCCGAAGCGTTGTTAGATTCATTGAATTTATTTTAAGTTGATCTTGCTTAAAAGTTTTCCTTTCAGGTTCACCATGTGATGTATGTATAATTCCTAAAATGCAGTCTAAGATGATAAATAGATGTTTGATCTACTTTCAGCAATCAAAATCCTAACTACTAAAGGGAAGAAATTCAAGAATCTTTTCTTCACAGAGCATAGAGCACACGCTAAATGCACAGTCCTAAATCAAGCCAAGCAATAAGAAATGCAAATGCACATGCATGTATTTGTTTTCAGCTCTCTTATTGTGTGAATGACGTTAAGAAAGCTATGTGTAAAACTGAATTACTGTTAAAGCGACAGTACTCAACAAAATTATTTTTCAAAACAAAGTGAAAGCAAGAGAGACACTTTGCGACTTTGAAATGGAAATTGCTTTTCGACACTTTAAAACTAATAATTCAAATCCTATGCAACAGTAACTGTATAATCAACTATCTAGAACAATGGAATTGCTTTCTAAAACTGAAAACGACAACTACGAAACTTTCAAATCTAGAGGCGACAGTTCGACTATGCTACTTTTTACAAAAGAGAACTAAGAATGACACACAATACATAAAAACATTTATAGTTCTTTGCACTAAGGAGGTGGAATAATGCAAGGGAAGGGGGTTTTCATAGAAGCACACTGACTACAGACAACAAAACTCTTGAATAAGACTGAAAACAGTGAGAAAAATCCACAGTCGGAGGGTAAAGTTAATCCTCCCTGACCATCGCACCTGTTACACAGTGAAGTCAGTATGCGTCGCACCTACTGCAGTTGGGAAATGCAATGCATACAGACTGCCTTGAAGGCAGGGAGCGATGGTAGCAGTGCGAGACTTTGAACAAGATTTTCACTCACAGTTTATAATCTAGTTCAGGTGTTTAGGCTGAATAAGTAAATATCAGCGTATGTAAAACACACGGGTGATCTAAGAGGTTACTAGAGCCACCACTGAGGGAAATTAGATTGCTTGTAGATCTATTGTTTAATTCATAAACAAAACATGGAGATAGACTGAAGCAACACTGATCTACTTTGCATTTGTATGACAAATGCAGTTTGAAGGCTAGCTGGCTTGACTGCAGGCTCTCTCTATATGTTTATAAAAGAAACAAGGATAGATAGGCTAATAAGTAATCTAGTCGCTCCCAAGTGGAGTGGCCATTTTGTTATCCGGGAATAGTGTCCAATCAGATGCTGCTATTCCCACTAAGATGGGTGGCTATCTTAGAAACAAATAATCAAATTCTACTGTTGTTTCCTTTTATGAAAATAGACGAGAGGAGAAACAAGAAGACCAACGTGAGTCTTGCGCTTGATTTCCTCTCTTTCTTGATAGAGCTTCACCGCTTCTTCTTTGTCTACCTAGCTTCAAAAGAACCGGTGGAATCATAGCAACATACTACTATTCAAGAAATAAAGATCTAAATTCATAAATAGTACAGGATCAGATGTGTATTAACCATATACATGCATATATAAACAAGTACACAATAATATGGAAGGAAACAAGAATAGATTTATTCAGATGAAAAGTAGCAAGAAGATTACAACCATTTGCTCTGACCCAGCATCATCCTCTAGCTAAGAAGTCCTTCTTCACCTCAAGAAAAACTAGATCACCCAACACTGTGAATGTACAACAGAATACCAACAACACTTCTCTATAAGATACAAAATTCCAGCCCCTGCATCTCTGTGATGAGGGATCCATATATAGATGATTACAGAGAGGTCAGTCATCTTCTAGGATCTTGATTAGTGTCCTCTCTCTGATAGTTCCCACTTCCACTTGGAGGATGATGATATATTACTCATCCCTGGTCGAAAATGGAGTGGAAAGTGTGAGAGGGGAAGCGTCTGGAAGATTCCATGATCTTCCACCTCACATTTTTGTCCCTGCCATTTGTCCATTCCCGACCATCGCACCCTACAGAGGAGTAAATCAGTATGCATCGCACCCTGTACCCTCGGAAGGTGATATGCATCGCACCCCCTACATTGAGCTCTCAATATGGAACAATTTTGACCATTTATGAGAAGTTTTCAGTGGAGAACTTCTCGGAGATGATGTAATGAGTTGACCTTGTTCCTCTAGGTAGTGAAGAAACACTTTTAGGGAATTAGGATACCTCAGTTTATGGACATTTATGATTGGGGTTGAAGTGCCCAAAACTGTCTATAACACTATGGAAGGCCACAGTTCTAACCACCTCAAAATAGGAACAACATGGAGAGTTTGAGGGCTCAAACATGCCTAGAACAACAACGTGCTAGTAGACGAGTCCCATGGGAGCATGCTACAGTTTCACTAAGGTCTGTTGAAGGACTATGTGAGGAGTTTAGGGCTGCCCTAGTTCCTTAACCAGAACAACCACAAAGAACAGTATACAAACATATTTGGAGCAACATTTGTATGGTGTGTTGGCAGCTAGATACATCTAACAACAGGGTCACTTGGTGGAGAAAGCAATAGGACAGTAACCAATGACATGGTGTAGCAAACCTACAATGGGATAACATCAACAACATAGTGCTGCTATCTCATTAGGAAAATAGCAAGTTACAGCATGCCAAATGGGGTAGCTAGGGAATGGTGGTTGTTGGAGTATAGCAAATGGGACAATAGTTTTCCAAACATGAAGTGCCAATATCACTTACAGTGGGACAACACTGCAGTGGCTAGGATGGTGCAACTATGGCACATAGGACAATTGTGGCACCATGGTGCAACAATGACACATGGGATAATAGTGGTAGCATAAGGTACAATAGTATGATGTTTGCAACATGTTTATGGGGTCAAAAATAGTGATGATGAGTGCAACATGGTGCAGCAAGGTGAGGTGCAACATAATGATGAGGAGTAGCACAATGATAGGTGCAACATGGTGATGGAGTCACCTGAGAGAATTAGTTGAAGCAAGTTGTCTTCAACTGAGTTCAGCTACCTCATGTATCATCTACTTAGAGATGACCTATGCTCTTATTTAGATAATTCAAAATGTTGACATCTGTTGTATATGTACTATCTCTCTCTCTCTCCTGAACTATTGAAGAACATATAAGAAGAACTGATCAAAGGTTTCCCCACATTGGGGTTTGTCCCTAGCTAGTGGCACATATTGTGTCCTCCTGTCTTGGGTTGTATTCTAAAATCTATGTTTACACTCTATCTGCAATTTACTTTAATGTCAATGTGATTGCTAATCTGGAAAAGATATTGAGCTAACTATGAAAATGTAAATAAATTTCTCTAAGCATAAAACATACCCAAATTTAACGTGGTATCGTAGGTGAGCAAAGGCAAAGCCCAAGCAAGAGTGAAAGAGAAATCACCAAAGACAACTTGGAAAGGACAAAAGGATCAATGGGTTCCTCATCCCTCTTCAAATTCACCAAGGGTGAATTTGAAGCAAAGAACATTATCAAAATGGCACAGCGAAAGCTTCTGATGACCCACCTAAAAGATCACTTCATTGGGTAGTCTGAATCTAAGACTCGAAGGAAGGCACATGCCTTGTTTGTAATAAATCTAGCCATTATGTGAAGTAGTCTTTGAATCGTAGGGACATGTCACTTGATTATAACAATCATTCAAGGAATATCTTCAATGATTTGAGGAATGGCAGGTAAGGTAGGTCATCAAGGAAATAACCAACTCTTCAAAGAAAACAAGGAACTGGATGTATGAAGAATCAAATGTTGTTTCTAATGAGATGAAGAAGATAATGGATTAGCCCTCTCCTTTAGATTGTTTGGGAATCTCGCTTATTAATTGTACTACATCAAGGCACTTCATCGGATAGAAGGGTGCTCTCTCTAATTTGGTAGAGACAGAAACAATCATGGGATTATATTTTGAGTCATTGCCACCTATCCCGAAAATGGTGTAGGGAATGTTACCCCTCAATTTAATGAGGGTAACTCGATTCATTTACAAGAATCTCTTTTATGTACTCAATCGCAAGAAGAATCTGGTGTCCATTTCGGAAATGGAAGTCAAAGGTTTCTGGGTGGCATTCATCGATGGAAAGGCACATGTTTGAAAATATAATTTTCAAATATGCTTTTACTCATGGGTTCAGGGTTGGCAATTTGTTTCGAGTTGCAGGATGGTCTATTGGGGATCATGTCAATTGACTTATCTCATCTCTAGCACTCGAGGTCTTGTTATTATAGGACCCTACTCGATGTGGGTCAGATGGTGACTCGAAGGGCTGAACCTAAAAATACCCTTAAGGTACATGTTAGAGATGTACAGAAGGAAAATGTTACAAGGGGACCATTCCCCTCATGTAGTAAGTCCAAGGGTTTAGAACAACCCAAGGGGTTTCATATTCATGATAGGGAATCTCATGTATGTAGATGGAAGAAAGCCCTCTATGGCTTGAAGCTAACACTCAAGGCTTAATATGAGAGGATTGATAGCTGTCTCATGAAGCTGATCCAAACCATTCCTTGAAGGTTGTGGATGATAGATGTTAAGTTATGGTATGTTCTATGATTATAACAATTTACTTCTTATTATTATTATATTCTACCGATTAGCAATCACATGTACATAAAGTAGAGTGCAGATAGAACATTAAACGATCGACAGAAAGCAAGCCAAGACAAGAGACACAAGATGTGGCGGCTAGCCAAGGACAAACCCCACAATGTGTTGGGAAACCCTTTGATCAAATCTTCTTTTATCTTCAATAATTCAGCAGAGAGAAATAGTACAATAAATTTGATTCATATCAACATTAGCAAACCCTAAATAGCATCAGCATTAACGACTTTATTATCAAACTAGGGCAGACGATATCTCACAAACCGACCGTCGGATTGACTTCATTCCACCACCGAAAGTTTTGGCTTCCAGAGGAGGTTCAGATGAACCTACAGTGCAGTTCCAAAGAGGAGATCTTCTAGGCCACGCAAGTCAATCTTTACTTCTGCAGTTGCAGCTCCACTTTCAGCAGTTTCCGGCTTCAAACTAGGGCAGTCAATATCTTGCAAACCGTTCATCGGATTGACTTCATTCCACCACAAGAAGTTGCTCTGCTCTTGCATTGTTCTGTTCTGCTCTGCTTTTGTCCGAATTATGAAGAAGAAGAAATGATTGAGGATGTATCATACTGACTCAAAGTCAGTCTCAGAGTATGTACCACTGGTCCCAGACCAGTCTGAACCAACCCAAAGTCAGCGTCATAGTGAGTACAACTCCAGTGGTCCTAAACGAGTATCATCCTCCACTGACTCAAAGTCAGTCTCAGAGTGCATACCACAGGTCCCAGATGAGTCTCAGCCGACCCGAAGTCAGCTTCATAGTAAGTACCACTCCTACCACTGGTCCCAGACAAATATCGTTGTCTCAGAGAGTGTACCACTGGTCCCAGACCAGCCTCAACCGACCCAAAGTCAGCGTCATAGTATGTACCACTCTCACTAGTCCTAGACCAGTAATGCACTTACACAAAGTCAGTCTCGAAGTATGTACCACTGGTCCGAGCCTAGTCTCAACCGACCCGAAGTCAGCGTCATAGTATGGTACAACTCCTACCACTGGTCGCAGACCAGTATCACAGTCTCAGAGAGTGTACCACTAGTCCTAGACCAGTTTCAACCAACCCGAAGTCAGCGTCATAGTATGTACCACTCCCACTTGTCCCAGACCAGTACTGCACTGACACAAAGTCAGCCTCGGAGTATGTACCATTGGTCCTAGCCCAGTCTCAACCGACCCGAAGTCAGCGTCATAATATGGTACAACTCCTACCACTAGTCCCAGACCAGTATCATTGATCCCACATCAATGGAGGTCCTCCTAGCCTAAGGAGTATGGTAGATACAACGATGCATCCATCGGTACTACTATGTTCCCTAACTTCATTTCCCTCCTCATTGATCAGATGAGAGGTACTTCCCATGAGTCCCAGACTGCATGGGTAGGATGCCTCGACAGGAGAACTAATCAATCCTGTCCTCACACGAGAACACATCAATCCAGGCCTCACAGGAGAACTAATCATCCTGCTACACACGAGAGCGAATCATCCTATTCCACAAGAGAGCGAATCATCTTGTCCCACAAGAGAGTGAATCATCTTGTTCCAGTGCGCACCACCAAGGGAGGGTGAGTCACTCTATGGTCGTATGTTGTTCCAGTAAGAACTGCAAGCCCTGAGAGCTCAATGTATGCAACATGCAGGACCCTTATACAATGGTTTCTTGACGACTCCAAGTCATTTGGGAAAATCACTGATTAGATCTTTCCTCGGGGCTTTGACAAGGTGTATCGACCTGTACATCATCTTAATGCGATGGAGCCTCCTTGCTCATCAACTTACCATATCCCAGATGATGTCTATCTGCTGGAGAAATCGCCGAATACGAGATTCCTTAGTAATTGAATCCCACCTCTGGTTGTTATAGAGAATCACAGTGGTATCCAATGTAAATCTAAACAACTCAGTGAAGAGCTTTCACAACGAGATTGCCTCACACAAGGTCATGCTAGCAGCAATATATTTTGCTTCGGCGGTGTTCAAAGCGACCGACTTCTGGTTCCTCCTCATCTAGGGTATCGAAGCAGATCTGAAGGTGAAACAGTACCCAAAAGTGCTCTTACGGTCCACCACACTGCCTACCCAATCAACATTAGTATATCTAATTAGTCTCACATCTCTGGCAGTGTATCGTAACCCATTGTACCACAAAGATATCTCAGAAGATTCTTGGCATCAATCCAGTGAGGCTCAACCAAATATGAACTCACAACGCTAACTGCAAAACATATGTTCGGATGGAGGTTCACCAAGAACATCAATGCGAATGAGTTTATGAAACTCAAAGGCATTTCCCAAATCTGGTCCGACATCACTACCATATAACTTCTAAAAGTTAAGATCCTTGAGGTAGTCACACGCTTGCAGTCCATCATACCGAATCTTTCCAATATCTTTACCACATATTTTCCTTAAGATAGGAAAAATTCCCTTGGCTTCTGCCACACTTCAAGTCCTTGGTCCTTCATTTCAAATTTAGAAGCCAACTCCCTCTTACATTTGTAAATGAGAGGGTTTGCACCTGTTAGAAAGAGGTCATCCACATATAGCACCAGAATGAGAGTCTAGCCATCTTCAACCTTAAAGTAAAGGTTAGGATCGACTTCACTCCTAGTGAATCCCAGCTTCATCAAGTAGCTATCAATCCTCTCATACCATTCTTGGGGTGCTTGCTTCGGCCCATAGAGAGCCTTCTTCAACCTACATACATGAGATTTTCAATCATAAATCTCAAATCCTTCAAGTTTCTCCA
Source organism: Pinus taeda (assembly GCA_000404065.3). Taxonomy (NCBI): domain Eukaryota; kingdom Viridiplantae; phylum Streptophyta; class Pinopsida; order Pinales; family Pinaceae; genus Pinus; species Pinus taeda. Next base: position 101,250 of record APFE031567939.1, on the reverse strand, counting down.
CATAGACCTCTTCTTTGATAGAACCATGCAAGAATGCGGTCTTGACATCCATCTGATGGAGGTTCCATCCTTGTGAAGCTGCAAGGGCTATAATTGAGCGGATGGTCATATATCTGGCAACAGGTGAAAATATCACATCATAGTCTATACCTTCCTTCAGGGAGAAACCACGAGCAACAAAATGAGCCTTATACTTTTCCGTACTTTCATTTACTGCATGCTTTATCTTGTAAAGCCATTCAGAAGTGACAATTGTCTTGTCCTGGGGTCTAGGAACTACTTCCCAAATGTCATTCTCCATAATAGACTCATATTCTTGGGTCATAGCATCCTTCCATACTTGATGCTTGACGACATCTGAGAATGATGAAGGCTCATTTTGTATGATCGTGCTCATGATGGTCACGTATCCATGATACCTATTAGGTTTCTTACTTTGACGAAAGGTTCCTGAGGGTGAAACATATCCTTCAGCATCATCAAGTAGCCCCCTAAGCCATGAAGGCCTCTTCCTAGAAGAGGAAGGCTCAGGTGGATAAATAAGATCCATGTGTTCCTCCACATCAGGCATTGTTACATCATCTACCTATAGAGATAGTTTCCACAATCGTACGGTTCTTCCTTTTTGCCACACCATTCTGCTCAGGAGTATGTGGTGTAGTAGTCTCCCTCTTAATGCCAGCCTCAGATATCCCTGAGTGAACCAACTGTAATATATCAAAGGTCTTGCTTTGGCTTGAGGGGAATGGTCCCCTTTTGAGCTTTCCTTTGGTACATCCCAGACATACACCTTCTTTCTCTACTTGGAATTCGGGCATCCTTGTCACCATTTGTTTTACATCGGGTAGAGCTTTGTAATGAAGGTGGGCAAACCTCTCATGCTAAAGTTCGGACTGAAGAGTTGTGTCACAAGACATGACACCTAGCAGACTTCCATCGACCTGATATAATGAATCAACACTAAACCCAAGAGTAAAGGCATCTTTAACATTATTTTTCCATATACATACCTTGCCATCGTTGAAGGTTACCTTGTAGCATTTGTCTTCCATTACCGAGATGGACACTACGTTCTTTTCGAGGTGAGGTGCATTTAATACATCCTGGACTTTCTAGCCTTCTTAAATGCTTGTCCTCCTCCTTGATTCCCAGCTCTCCACTTACCTTTGACATTGAATTTGTCATTCCTTTGATTGCCATCCGAGTGATTTTGATCATCGTCCCGGTGTGAGTCCTTTCTATTAGGGCACTCCCTTGCATAGTGACTTGCTTCATTGCAAATGTAACATCGTCATTTTCTTCTAGCCTTAGGTCCAACCTTTCCTTTTGATTTAGTCCTGGAATTATTTCTTTTCTTTGCATGAGAAGAAAAGGCAGGAGGAGGACCTTTGGACAAGGGCATTTCTTACTCTTCTACCCTTGTTTCTTCTTGAATGCATCTAGCCATTAATTCCTCGAAACCAGGAATTACGTACCATTTGGATGGTAATCCTCCAAGAGTCGTGAGTGCCATTCCCCTGTCAGTGATAGTCTCCCTAATGGACAGGAGATCTTTCCTGATTTCGGTGATCCTTAAGAAGTATGCTTGCATACTCTCATCTTTACCCTTCTTAATTTCCTTCATCTTATTCCTAAGAAACAAAACTTGATTTGCATTCATTAACTTTAAATAAAACTCACAGTCTATCGTAGATTTCCTTGGAGGTGTCTAGATCAGAGATGTAGGCCACCAAGCGCTTATCGATAGAGTCCCAGATGATCTTCTATTTTGACTTCTTCAGTTTTCCATTTGTTCCATGCAACAACGGATGCATTTGATGGAGGCTCAACAATATTGCCTCTCACATGACCCAACAATCCTTGATCCTTGAGGGTTAGATCGATAGACATCTTCCATCCGTGATAGTCAGCTTTCTCACAGAGCTTGTCTTCGGTAGGAAAGAGTATTGAGGACCCCATAGTTCTTTTAGGATAGCCTTGCTAATCTTCTCTTCGGTGATTGCTCTTGCTCTTGCTCGGGCTTTGTCTTCACCTCAGCTCTGATACCATGTTAAGTTATGGTATGTTCTATCCTTATAAAATTTTACTTATTTTTCTTATTATATTCCACCGATTAGTAATCACATGTACATAAAGTAAAGCGTAGATAGAACATTAAACAATTGACAGAAAACAAGCCAAGACAATAGACACAAGATGTGGCGGCTAGCCAGGGACAAACCCCACAATGTGTGGGGAAACCCTTTGAACAAATCTTCTTTTATCTTCGATAATTCAGCAGAGAGAAATAGTACAATAAATCTGATTCATATCAGCAGTAGAAAACCCTAAATAGCATCAGCATTACCGACTTTATTATCAAACTACGGCAGATGATATCTCACAAACCGACTGTCGGATTGACTTCATTCCACCACCAAACGTTTCAGCTTCCAGAGGAGGTTCAGATGAACCTAAAGCGTAGTTCCAAAGAGGAGATCTTCTAGGCCACGCAATTCAATCTTTACTGCTGCAGTTGGAGCTTCAGTTTCAGCAGTTTCCGGCTTCAAACTAGGGCAGTCGATATATTGCAAACCGTTCACTGGATTGACCTATCATTCCACCACGAGAAGTTGCGAATTTTAGAGGAGGTTCGGATGAACCTACACCGTAGTTCCAAAGAGGATATCTTTTAGGCCACGAAAGACAATCTTTACTTCTGCAGTTGTAGTTTCAGATTCAGTAGCTTCCGGCTTCAAACTAGGGCAGTCGATATCTTGCAAACCGTTCATCGGATTGACTTCATTCCAACGCCAGAAGTTGCGGCTTTCAGAGGAGGTTCAGATGAACCTACAGCGCAGTTCCAAAGAGGAGATATTCTAGGCCACGCAATTCAATCTTTACTTCTCCAGTTGCAGCTTCAAATTCAGCAGCTTCCGGCTTCACATGTGTGAGAGAGAGAGACCCATTTCAGTGCAGCAGAGAAGAGACTCATATCTGCGCAGTAGAGAGAGAGGGATGTGATGATATGAGTGAGTCCAAATGAGGAAAAGTCCTCTTATATTTATACACAACGTTGTTGGGTGAATAGATGCGACTCTTGGGCTTCTAAGGCTACATGAGTTGTAGGTCAGCTTGATAATAATTCCATAATGAAAGTAAATTCATATCTCCATGAATACTTATCGGAATCGGATGATCTTTATATCAATCCTAAACCTCTCGACGAGAGGAATCTAATAAAAATATTATCAACCATGAATAAGATGCCCCACATGAAGTTTTGCCCTGGTTGCCAATTTTAACAATAGGCCTCTCATATTGACACCTTATGAGGATGACCTCCTTTTAACAGATGCAGACCCTCTCATTTGCAAAAGTAAGAGGGAGTTGCATTTTAGATTTGGAATGGTGAATTGCAAGCCCATGACTACCTCAATGGAGCTTAACTTTCAGAAGTTATGTGGTAGTGATGCTGGACCATATTTGGGATATGCCTCTGAGTTTCATAAACTCCTTCACATTGATTTTCTTGTTGAACTTCCATCTAGATATATGTTTTGCAGTTAGCATGTTGGGCTCATATGTGTGGCTGAGCCTCACTAGATTGTTGCCAAGAATATTCTAAGATATCTTCAAGGCACAATCGTTCATGGATTGAGATACACTTCTAGAAATATGAAGCTGCATGATTATTCGAATGCTAACTCTGTAGCGAGTGTGGAGGATCTCAAGAGGAATTTTGAGTGCTCATTCTCCTTGGGTTCTGCTCGATATCCAAGATGAGTAGGAAACAAAAGATAGTTGCTTTGAGTACTGCTAAAGCCGAATACATATCTACAAGTATGATCTTGTGTGAAGTTTCCTTGTTGTGGAAGCTCTTCAGTGAGTTGTTTGTACACATAATCAATACCATCGTGATCTTCTGTGTCAACTAGGGGGGATTCGATTGTTGAGGAATCTCATATTCTATGATTGATCCATCATATAGACATCAGATACTTCTTTATCCAGGATATGGTACATTCAATAGTAAAACACATAATTATACATAGTTAATTAATATATATTTTTTTCATTGAATATGTTTTACATTATTGGTTTAAATCCCATAGAGGAAATTATGAGATCAAAACCAAATGTTTCGTACAAATAATGAAGGGTGAGTCATGTTCCATCTAACCATAGGCTTAGTCATTTATTCTATCTTTTATAGCTAACTACCCTTCGGTCAGATTGTAAATCCATGAGGGAACTTCTTACTCATCATTACATGGTGGAGTCATGAAGGGAATTCTTCTTCAACAAGTAAAACTCATTGATTTCTCTATAAATCCAACTAAGCCTAGCTTCTACCTAGCTATTATGAGTGGTTTCTCACCTGCACGTCACAACAAGCACCAAAGGCAAATTCTCTCCCAAGATTTATCCCTAAAACATTGTTGTAATTGGGAAACAAGAAATTGATGTTCAAACCCTATGAATGGACCCTTCAATACCTTTCTTCTTCCATTGTAGTAGTCCACTTATATCATGCCTTCTTTGTGCTCTTCTTATCAACTTGATGAGAGACATTGACCGTCTTTTACTCTTGAGATCCATGGCTTAAACATACTACCATATTTTAGACAAAATTTGGCCTTAACATAGGTCAATCACAATCTCAAATCATTCTACTTTATCTACATTATCATAACAGTCTTCCAACAATGAAAGACCATGTAGAGGAGCCATGTGTGGAGGCTATGGCCACAATATTCTTCTTTCCCCGAGGGAGAATCGTAAGGAAAACAAATTTCCTGGTATGGGAAATGATCTTACTACATTGCTTCAGAGTAATAAAAGAGATGGTGGTAGGAAGTGCTACCTCTAGTATCCTGTACAAATTATTTCCCAAAGTAATAATAACAGTGCAATGCCTAGACTCATACACAACATATTGCTTCCACAAGTATGGTTGTTCTAATATTACATCACAAAATTCAAGAGGAGAAACATCACAAATTACTTCATCTATGAAGGGCTTGATGATGTAGGGAAGGCGACATTACTCGCTAACGTGAAAATCTCATCCTTAGGGAAGCCTCCCAATGGTGTATGACTGTGGTTGTGATGTGATCAATAGGTCTAGCCAATTCACAATCTCTACTGAAATGGGGGTCTTTTGGCTCCCATTATCGACAATGAACTACGACATAGAACCCTTCACCCACATCTGTGAGTGGAAGAGGCACTCCCCCTCCTAGGGATCTTCGGGCTCATTCCTTTAGATCTTGATGGTGGCAACAATGGTAGTGGGCTCTACATTAATAATATGCTTCCCTTTTTAATTCTGCCTATGAGGTTCTAACTCAAAGTCCAAAGATGAATATGATTTAGAAGCCTTGAGCTCAGCCTCGAGTGACTACTTGTCCCTACATTCCCTTGTGTTTTGAGTGGGGATCTTATGGAACTCACACCCTTTTCCCATGGCCTTCGTTTTCTTCTTGGTGTTGTTCTTCGTTTGTGGCTTCGGCAGGTTGTCTTTGGTTACCTCTGCTTCAATTTTTCCTCTTCTATGTAGTTTGGAGGCACCTTTCCCTTGCTTCAGATTCTCATATCCCAAGTCTCTCCACTTCTCTTTAAATTTTTGTTCGATATTAACAATGTATCAATAGGTCATGCCAAGCAAGGAGATGTCCATGAACTCCATCTCATCCTCGATTTACCTGTGTAGATAATTTTGGTGCCAAGCAAGGAGATGTCCATGAACTCCATCTCATCCTCGATTTACCTGTGTAGATAATTTTGGTACTTGAGTACCAAATGTCAATCAGAATCCTTGATATGCAACTTTGTGTGAAGGGTATGAGAAATATATGTGAACTCTAGCATGTCTTAGTCCCTTCGTGCTATGACATGGTCGAATTTATGTATTTATCCTCATAGCTCTCGAAAGGGTAATACTACTACTTAATGGTGTCCCAAAAATAATTCCACATGGGTGTGGCTGGAAATAGTGAGGGTTCACTCTCATCCCTTTTCTCACAGTAGGTTTCCCGCTAGTCCTTGACATGGGGGTTGGCTTTGAGGAGTGCAAAAGTTATATTTTCTCGGTTGGAAAAATCATGAACCAAAAAACATCCTTCTAGCAAATTTAACCATATATCTACGGAATTTGCATCTATCTTACCTTCAAATATGGGGATACCAAAGTTGACTTGTACCTTAAAGGGTGTGGCACTTCTAGAGTAGCTTCTATAAGGAGATGCATCACCTATGGCTAGCTACTGAAGGATTTAGGCAAATTTGTGCATCATTGTGTTCCTATGTCGCTCGAGGGCCTCTTCAAGAAATATTTTGAAAGGATATCCTACCCCGTCAATTTACTTTTCTTCTTCCATGGGAGGCTTTCACGGTTTGCAAGGGTAGTCTTGCAAAGGTTCAACGAGGTTGAACCCTAACTCCTTATACCATGACCTCATTGGGGACATGCAAAGAAAAATAGAAAAGGAGTAGACAAATTTGATACCACTAATACAAAGTTAAACGTGAAGACAAAAAAATATAGATATAACCATAAATAAAGACTTGTAACATTAATAACACTTCATTTCATTAATATCAAAGAAGTGAAGAAGGCTTACATACATAATGGAAATAAACTAGCTCACACGATGGTAACTTATTTCTGAGAAGAGATGTGGCAACTATATGCCTTTGAACTATGTTACAATGGGGCTAAAATGTCTATTTATTATTGAGAAAGAATGAAAATTTTGAAACGTCTAGAAACCTTACCCTAGGAGATGAAGTGCCAAAATTGTGGGTTGTGTTTCGGTAAATTGGTACATAAAATTCTTGATGTCGTAAATTTAGCTTACGATATTTGTATGATGTGCACAATACCTCATTAGAAATATCTATTCGAGGACAACAACTTTCGACTGCAAGCATGAGTTAAAATATCATAGTTTCCCCTTTTCCAAAAAAACTTCATTTAGGGCCTCAAAACGGTTGAGGAAGTTCAAGACCCAAAAAACTACCAAAAATAGTAAATTGTGCTACAATTAAGGAAACTCAAAATATAAAAGAAATTATTGTGGGGGTCTAACTCGAATAGGTGGGTGGCCACTAATATCAACCTTGATCACAACATCTCCTACAAGATGAAATGTGAGAGTCACTAATATGCAAAGCTCCATCAATACTGAACTCTACTACAACTCTTTGCATCATTGACATGAAATGTGGAGATCTAAATTAATACTATGCTTCAGGAAATATATGTACTCATAAAACTTCCATTAGAGCTCATGCACTCAAGAAATCAAGCTCAGTAATGGATCTGAAGCATACTCACACAATGCAATCTTCCTTAACTAACTTACCCTCACCATCAACGAGCAACCAGCTCCCAAGTGATGAATAAAAAGCATGTAAGGTGAAATTGAGCTTGGGGCTAGGATCAAGGGTGAAAAGTTTGGACCAAATCAATTAAATAAGATCACTACTTGTGCACTAAATTAGTTCACATCATTGGAGGGAATTTTCAAACTATTCCCAACCTTTGCAACCTTTTCTAGAAGCCCCTAGGAATTTCCTTGCTAATTCTCTTGTGATTTACACGAGAAATGCAGAGAAAATATCGCGAGAATCCTTACTCGCACACATAACACTATATGAAATTGAGTGGAACCTTCTGTCTCTCCCATAGGCCTGTATTTGAGCGACTCGATCCTTTTAGTCACTCTCAGAGGCTTGGCTCCATCCAACTTGGGCAAAGGATGAAGAAAAACTTGAACCCTTCATTTGAGAATGTCTACCACCTATTGGATCACCTTTTCGAACATCCGTAAAATCGTTCAAATCTCTGACATAGCTTACCACACATTTGCAAGTGGATCAAACATGACTCCCAAGTGTCACTTCCAAGTTTACCTAAAAGGCCAACAAACAAGGTTGGCAAGAGTGCCAACAAGTCCTCCGCTCTCTAACAATCATCTCCACAAGTTGAAATGCCTATGATAGACTTGCAATACTATGTATCCCATACCCACCATTGAACATAACATCATCACATTGCAACAAGTCATCTCCATGTGCACAAGCATGAGGACCTAGATGAAGCCCTAGTTTCAACTCAACTAGTGTGCCAATCATCATCTCTATCACATGTAGATTTGTATCATTCACATGTAGCTTCATCATCAACCAAACCAATACCATCGTATGGCTATCATGTGTGTGACATCATATAGCTGAGAGAAATGCCAACAGAATCATCCCAATGTCAACACAAAGAGTTGCAACCATGCTACAATGAATGGTGTCCAAACATCATCTAGTCTACAAGGGTTTATATCAATGCCAACATGAGTTAGATTCCCTCATGAACCAATGCCAACATTAGCTAGCGAGACCTATGCAGACCATAATGCCAATACATCCCTCTCTCTCCCTCTCTAAATCCATATCTCTCTCTTTCCCTCTCGCCTTCGTTCTCTCCGCTCGTTTCTCTCATCCTTAATCTCTCTCCATCTCTTTCTTTACTTCTCTCCAACCTCCCTCCCTATCTCACTATCTCTGTGCCTCTCTCTCTCCACCCCTATCTTAAATTTGATCCCATTGTTCACATCATTGGAGGGAATTTTCAAACTATTTCAACCCTTTACAACTTTTTCTAGAAGCCCCTAGGAATTGCCTTGCTAATTTTCTTGTGATTTACACGAGAAATGTGGAGAAAATCTCGTGAGAATCCTTAGTCGCACACATAACACTATATGAAATTAAGTGGAACCTTTAGTCACTCCCATGGGCGTGTCTCTAAGTGACTCGACCCTTTTAGTCACTCTCAGAGGCTTGGCTCCATGCAACTTGGGCAAAGGATGAACAAAAACATGAACCCTTAATCTGAGAACCTCTACCACCTATTGGATCACCTTCTCCAACATCCATAAAATTGTTCAAACCTCTGACATAGCTTACCACACATCTTCAAGTGGATCAAACATGACTCCTAAGTGTCACTTCCAAGTTTACTTAAAAGGCCAACAAACAAGGTTGACAAGAGTGCCAACAAGTCCTCCACACTCTAACAATCATCTCCACAAGTTGAAATGCCTATGATAGGCTTGCAATACTATGTAGCCCATAACCACCATTGAACATAACATCATCACACTGCAACAAGTCATCTCCATGTGCACAAGCATGAGGACCTAGATGAAGCCCTAGTTTCCAACTCAACTAGTGTGCCAATCATCATCTCTATCACATGTAGATTTTCATCATCCACATGTAGCATCATCATCAACCAAACCAATACCATCATATGACTATCGTGTGTGTGACATCATATAGTTGAGAGAAATGCCAACACAATCATCCCAATGTCAACACAAAGAGTTGCAACCATGCTACAATGAATGGTGTCCAAACATCATCTAGTCTACAAGGGTTTATATCAATCCCAACATGAGCCAATTTCCATCATGAACCAATGCCAACATGAGCTTGTGGGATCCATGCACACCATAATGCCAATACATCCCTCTCTCTCCCCTTCCAAATCCATATCTCTCTCTTTCCCTCTCTCCTCTCTCTCTCCTCTCGTTTGTCTCTTCCTTCATCTCTCTCCCTCTCTTTCTTTATTTCTCTCCAACCTCCCCCCATCTCACTATCTTCATGCCTCTCTCTCTCCACCCGCTATCTCAAATTTGATCCCATTGTATAGTGTTTAGAAAAGTGTATATTATAAAAAAAAAAAACTCATTTGGTTGTAAAATATTAAACCTATATTTTTGATAAATCATGTCAAAGAAAATACAAAAATGAAAAACTTAAAATAATGGTGAGAATGGATCTATGTTAGTTTTAATAATATTATTGATATTATATAAATTTCACATCTTTATATATAAAAATATTCTCCTTTTAGTTTATTAAAACCTTGATTTAATTTCTATGTGAATATTTTTAGCCATGATTAGCCATGATTGGCCAATCTTATTGTAACATAGTCTATTTACAAGTTAATAATATCAGGGGTAAAGTGGAGATAAATATCCATGGTTAAGAATCTTGTTATATTGTTATAAAATTTTGATTATCAAATAAGTTATGATTTTTGGGTATGTGGTATTGATAAGCCATGGTATTGGCCCAAGGTATTGTAACAAATCCTCTTCACAAGTTCATGATATCAATGGAAAGGTTGGGGTTAATATCCATCATTAAGAATATTGTCATATTGTTATAAAATATTTTGAGTGTATCATGCTTCTCGGCATGTGGTATGATAAGCCATGGTATTGTAACAAAGCCTATATAAAATTTAATAATATTCATGATAAAAATTTTGTCATATAGCCTTAAAATATTTTGATTGTGAAATAAGTAATACTTAGGATGTTGTATTGATAAGCCATGGGATTGGCCAATGGTATTGAACAAATAGTATTGAATAACAAAATCAAAATATAAGAAATTAAATTTTATTTTTTTTATTACTTTCAACATTTTAAGATCAATTGAGCTAACATTTAAAATGTTTACCCTCATGGCCACATATTCTGTTTATATTACTTTTAGTATCATCTTTTTTTAATTGAGCCATGGGCGGAGCGTTCAACCATCCCAAGCGGACATCGAAAATCACTGGAAAAGGGTGGAAGATGCCGTGAGAGAGAGAAATGACAGAGAAATCGAAACCCTCTCAGCATTGGAACTAAAATGGGATTTGCAATTGCGAAAGGCCAACGGCCTTCAGCATTTCAAGAATTGTTACGAGAATTTGAAGGGAGCACTGGATAGCGCTGAAAGCAGCCTGGAGACGCAAAGACGTCGTCTCCAGATGTTGCTGGCTGCTATTTTCGATACGGCAGACCTTGCCCAGGATTTCAACTCGTCTCCTCCCATTTATGAAGATGTTCTCCCACATGGTCGCGCTGATGCTGTTCTCTCACAGGATTCCACCGATACTTTTTATGTTCCACCCGCTGCTCCTCTCTCAGAGTCTCCGATCAATAGTGTCGTTGTTCTTCCCCAAGAAGGTGCTCCTCATGCTCTTTCTGCACCACCTGCTGCTGCTGCCGCCTCACAGGGTCCGACTGATACTGTTCATACACTCAGAGCATCCTATCGACACTGTTTATACTCCACCCTATGCTCTCTCAGAGCATCCTATCGATACTGTTGATGCTCCATAGGTCAAAATTGCGAGGTTTAGTTCCCTTTATGCTTTGTTGCAAACATGGTTTGCTTGAATATTTAATTCTAGAGATGTTAGATGCAGATTTTACTGCCAGAGTTGAAAGAGATTACACGAGGCAAAAATACTTTTGATTTATACTGTCCTGCCATGGAATTCTAGTACTTTTTTCCTAATTAATATTGCACTTGATTGTGTTTGAACCAATGACATATGAATGGGTAAGCCAGAGCAAAAACGGAACCATAGTTCTTTGTTGTAGGAATAGGCTTGCTGCAATTTTTTTTAAATATTTATTATAAGTAGGTTGAACTTAGGTTGTGGTAGGCTCATTTATTGGATTTATTGGATTACCTCTGAGATAGAAGATGAAAGAACTAGCTGCTTATAACACATTATATGTTATTATAATATTGTGTTGGAGTTGTTTTTTTTTCTTTGGAATAATTTTGAGAATTCCAAGGAGCATTATAAAGGATAGGGAAGATGGATTTTCAAAAGGGATGAGAAAGAGAAATAATGATTATTTGAAGTTGAGATATTTCCTTCAGATTGAGCTTTGAAAAATGCTCATATAGCAAGTGCTACTTTTAGGAAACCATAAATTAGTCTTAAGGTCTATTTCTCCTCTATGAAACATGAGTTTTTGCACATTATTTATTGTTAAAAACCTTTTGTGATCTCTAAAATTTTTACAGTTTTATATGATTGCATTCTGTGAATTTAAAGGTCTTTTGGATATTTTTGTGCGCATTCATTTCCTAGCTCTATTTTTTACAATTGTTTTCTCATAATTTTAAAAGCATAACATAGATTGAATTATGCATTCCATACTTTTGGTGCTACTTTTGACATAACCTCATCAACCACTATCATTAGTTATTTTACCAATTACATGCATCAATTTTGCACTGGGCTACTTAGATCATAAATTTAGAAACTTTAGGGCTTACAAGTCCCCTACATGTAGATTTCAGGCTCACCCCATTAGATGATCTGGTGATTTTATTGTAGTTAAGATGATTAAATTAGTAAGATTCTAGTTGGTTATTTAAAGAAAATTAACCAAACATTAACTTCCTGATACCTTTCATTTTTTTGGACTGATATGAATTCATATAGGTTCTTGACTCATTTTCATGAGGTGTTGTTGAATCACATATGTTTCCATTTCTTAGAATTATGTTTCTAGGTGAAAACATGGAATTTCATAGGACATTGTAGCTTTGATACAATATTTCTTCAACTATATGCAATAAGGTATTGATCTTACATAAGGTATAAGCATGTAATCCCTAAACATATTTAAGGATCAACATCCTTTTTCTAAGGAAAAATAAAAGATATTTTAAAATTAACAAATCTACATAATTATTTGACCCCTTTCCTAAGCCAATCAGAATCTTGTAAGAATGATGTTCATGTAAGCAATGGACAACCCCTCCTCCAAAAAAACCTCTTGGAATAGGTTTAGATTGATGCCTTGTTTTGTTTTAGCATGAGTGTGTATTAAATATGTGTTTGTTTCTTAATGTATCCTAATGTAGGCTTTATTTGGGAAGGGATATAAGGGTGATTCCCTAAATCATATACTAGAGGGAGCTTCAAGAAAAAAGAGAAAGAGAAATAATGGTTTTTTTGGTTTTGAGAATGTTCTTGAGATTAACCTTTCAAACCATGCTCTTATAGCAAGTATTGTTGAAGAATCTAGGGTATATAGGTTATAGTGAGATTCTTGTGATGATCATAACAATTTGTAAAGTACTTCTACTTTTCTTATTAGCACAATCTTCTCTTATTATTATTAGTATTATTAGTGTGTGTTGGTCTTACTTCATGAATTAACTACCAAAGAAAAAAAGACAAGAACACTAGGAGATGAGGCAAAACCTCTCTCTCACCTATAGAGGAAGACCAGTCTACAAATTTCTCTTCTTGAAGCTTAAATTGACAAAATCCAAAGGCTAGACCCTTGACTAGTAGATACTTTAAGCAAAAGACACAATCTATCTTTATTAGCAAGGCACAGTCTCTCTTTCTTTTTGCTTCAATCCATTTTTCTAGGTTGCACCTTGATCTCTTCCTGCACATTTCTTGATGAAACTTTTTTGGGCAAATACATAAACCCTACATGTCCTTATAGACATATTTTGTGGTGTCCTTCTTTCCTTCTCTACATGTTAATTTTAGGTATGTTCTATGCTTAGAGAAATTTATTTCAATTTTCTTAGCTCAATATGTTTTCAGATTAGAAATCACATTAGCATTAAAGTAAACTGCATTAAAGTAAATAGCAGATAGAACATAAAAATAAATAGTCACAGAAAAACCCCAATGTGGCAAAACCTTAATCAATTCTTGTTATATGTTCTTCAATAGTTGAATAGAGAGATAGCACATTTACAATAGAAGTCAACACTTTGACTTATCTACATAATAGCATAAATCATCTCATACATGAGATCACTTAAAGACATGCTACTTCACTCTGGTGCACCATGTTGCACCCATCATCCCAATGTTGGAGCTTATGACCATGCTCTACACATAATATTGCTACAAATTATGTTGCACTGCTATCCCAGTGATGTACCTTGTGCCACTGTTGCACCATGTTGTCACCCATGTGCTTGTTGTACCATTATTGCTTTGTGTATTTGGTACACCAATTGTAGCACCTTGTTGTTGTTGTCCCATGTACCATACTATTGTAGCACCATGAACTTGTTGCACTAAATAAGATTGTCCAATGTACCATACCATTATGTACACTATGTACAGCCATGATGTACTCTGTACACTATGTACAACCACCATGTACTTCTTGTCACTGCTTCACAATGTCATAGTTGTCCTAATCATTATATGTGGTAACATGGTGTTGTCCCAACATGTTGTCCTTTTACAATGTCATAGTTGTCCTAATCATTGTATGTCTTAACATGTTGCTATCCCAACATGTTGTTGTCCTAACATGTTGTTGTCCCAACATGTTCTTGTCCCAACATGTTGTTGTCCCAACATGCTGTTGTCCCAACATGCTGTTGTCCCAACATGTTGTTGTCCCAACATGCTGTTGTCCAATGATTTTGCAACACCATGTACCTTTGTTGCCATGTCACAACTTCTGTCCCATCATAGCTTGTTATGCTTTAGATGCTATCAAGCCATGCTTGCCAAGTTGTACATGCTTACACTATTTCTTCTAACAACAATCTTATCATCAAATTATCCTAGTCAATTCTTCATTATATTTTCTTCAATAGTTTTTATGATAACTTGTCATTCCTCTTAAATTATAACCTGTCATTCCTATGATCATTGAATAGGTCCCTCAAATCATTGTTATCATCATCAAGTGATCTGTCCCCACGTCGCATACTCCTTTGCATAATGGTCGAACTTGTTACAACCAAGGCATCTGCCTTTCCTTCCACCTTTAGATCTATTGATGTTCAGGTAGGCCATCAGAAACTTCTGCTACACCATTCTAATAATATTCTCTACTTCTACATCACCTTTGGTGAATTCGAAGAGGGATTATGAATCCATTGATCCTTTCATCCTTACCCAACTGTCCTTGGTGATTTCTCTTTCACTCTTGCTTGGGCATTCTCTTCATCTCAACTCTCATACCATATTAATTTTAGGTATGTTCTATGCTTAGAGAAATTTATTTCAATTTTGATAGTTAGCTCAATACCTTTTCTAGATTACCAATGCCATCAACATTAAAGTAAACTGCAGATAGAACATAAGCATAAATCATAGAATACAATCAATACAAGGGGGTACAAGATGTGGGGCTAGCCAGAAAAAAAACCCCAATGTAAGAGCATAGATCATCTTTAAGAATATGATACATGAGATCACTTGAATACATGCTACAACTGATTCTACAAGGTGACTCCTACACCTATCATTATGTTGCATCTAGCCATCATGTTGTACCTCACCCCCAAGATATGACAGACCTTGCCTATGATTTCAACTCCTCTCCTGCAATTTATGAACATGTTCCCCCACATGGTCAGGATGAGGATATTGTCTCACACTATTCCACCAATACTTTCTATGTTCAACCCATTGCTCCTCTCTTAGATTCTCCCATCAATACTGTCATTTTTCTTCCCCAAGAAGGTCCCCCTCATGTTGTTTCTGCACCACCTGCTGCTGCCTCACAGTCTGATATGCACCACCTACTGCTGCTTCACAGTCGGATATGCACCACCTACTGCTCCTGCCTCGTAGGATTTGACTGATATACATTGTTTATACTCCACCCTATGCTCTCTCAGAGCATCCTATCAATACTATTGATGCTCCATAGGTCAAAATTCTGAGGTTTAGTTCTCTTTATGCTTTGTTGCAAAGATGGTTTGCTCAGACTATTTAATTCTAGAGATGTTAGATGCAGATTTTATGCCAGAGTTGAAGGAGATTACACGAGGAAAATATACTTTTGATTTATATTTTTCTCCCATGGAATTCTAGTACATTTTTCCTAATTAATATTACACTTGATTGTGTTTGAACAAATGCCATATGAATGGGTAAGCTAGAGAAAAAACAGAACTCTTAGTTCTTTGTTGTATGAATAGGCTTGCTGCTATTTTCTTTTAATATTTATTATAAGTAGGTTGAGCTTAGTTTGTGGTAGGCTCACTTATTGGATTACCTATTAGATAAAAGATGTTATATGTTATTACCATTGTGTTGAGATTCTTTTTGGTATAGAGCTATCCTTGGGATAATTTAATTCTCAAGGAACATTCCAAGGAGTATTATAAATTATTGGGAAGATGGACCTTCAACAGGGATGGGAAAGAGAAACAATGGTTTTTTTAGGTTGGGATATTTCCTTCAGATTGAACTTTGAAACCATGCTCATATAGAAAATGTTACTTTTAGGAAACCATAAAATAGTTTTAAGGTCTATTTCTCCTCTATGAAACATGAGTTTTTGCACATTATTTATTATTAAAAACCTTTTGTGATATCTACAAATTTTACAATTTCATATGGTTGAATTTGGTCAATTGAAGGGCCTTTTGAATGTTTTTGTGTGCATTCATTTCCTAGCTCTATTATTTACAACTGTTTTCTCATAATTTGAAAAGGATAACACATATTGAATTATGCATTCCATACTTTTGGTGTGACATTTGACATAACCTCATATTATTAGTTATTTTACCAACTACATACACCAATTTTGCTCAGGGGCTACTTACATCATAAGTTTAGAAACTTTAGGACTTACAACTCCCTTACATGTATATTTGAGGCTCAAGTGATTAGATGATGTGGTGGTTTTATTGTAATTAAGATGATTAAATTACTAGGATTCTAGTTGGCTATTTAAAGAAAATTAACCAAACATTAATTTAGTGATACCTTTCATTTTTTTGCACTGATATGCATTCATATAGGTTCTTCACTCATTTTCATGAGGTGTTGTTGAACCACATATGTTTCCATCTTTTACAATTATATTTCTAGGTGAAAACATGGAATTTCATAGGATATTGTAGCTTTGATACAGAAGCACAAAATCTTACAACAAGTGTTATATTAGTGTACAATGGATTGGAATGGTTTAATATGGATGATTCATGTGTATAAGAGCTTGTTTCATTCTCAGATATCATTTTTCATCAACAAATTGAAAACAATGTGTTATAGGATGTCTTTTTTAGCTTCCTTACTGTCTATTTCCTATAGTAAATGCACACATTTTTTCTTGTTCCTTTTTATAAAAGTGAAAAAAACCCAGTTCTTATAATTTCCTATAGCCACATTGGATATCTTTTATAGTGGTTGGCCTATAAAATGAATACACATGTGAACTAAAAACTAATGGAATTTTATGAAAAAGGTGAAATGGATGTGGATTGTAGTTTATCATTTTACTCATTTGGAGGCATGATCTCATTGGAATTGATTGATAGAATTGGTATATTGGAGTAATGAACACCCTCCCCTTCTTACCATAATGCTACTATAGGTTTTCTACTGTAGTCATGTTTATGTTGATGCTAACTATTTTTGGTTCATATAGTTGAATTTACACCTTGGTTGATGCTTCCTCTCCTAGTGTTGTCATTGAATTTTCTAGGCCTAAAATGTTAAAAGTGGAATCCTTTGCTCAAGTATTGGATGGTACTAATATAGAGATATCATAAACTCATATAATGAGAGTGTGTAGGTTGATGTTCAATTTGTAAAATGTTTGTACATATCAAGGATCTATGTTAGTACAAGCCAAAAATGACAAAAATATTATTGTTAGTTATTTGAATATGTCATTATGTTATTACTATACAATATGTTAGGTGTTGAATCCTACTTCTTCTTAAGGACATAATTAAAGCAATTTGGAAATGATTGATTAATGTTCTTAGTCTCTTTAGAGATGTGAAAGTGAAGGTTTGTTCATATGATTGTGATAATATTGTTGAGAATGATGATGATAGTGATGATTATGATGATCATATATGAATTCAAATCTTCAATAGGTTTCTTTTTCCTCTACCAAAAAATATTAATTTTTTTTAGTAAAATGAAAACATTACATTATTCTTATGCAACTATGTGCATGGGGATAACCATGTCTATGGACAAAAGGCAATTGTCTTTCCCATGATCATATATTTATAGTCTACAAAAGTAAAAAAAAAAAAAAGAGGTTACATCAGCAACTCGTAAATAGCTATAGAAAATATGCATCACATCTCCTTGATCATGATAAAAAAATAGGCATAAATATATTCTAATATTATGTGAATTGTTGAGCCTACTGTGGACCTACTATGAAGGTCACATGGAACTATGTCTTAACTCTTAATGTCCTAGCCTATGTGTTCAATGAAATTCCCTATGTGTTCAATGAAATTCCCTATGTGTTCAATAACATTCTAAACTCCATTATTCTTCAAAGAGCCTACTTCATAAAGTGAGTATGGTGATGTATTCAACTCTCTCGTGTAGATATGGTAGCATGACGCTTGATATAAAAACAAGTTTGACATGGAGTATTTCTTCAACTATATGCAATAAGGTATAAGCATGGAATCACCAAACATATTTAAGGATCAACATCCTTTTTCTAAGGAAAACAATAAAAGATATTTTAAAATTAACAACTCTACATAATTATTTGATCCCTTTCCTAAGCCAATCCGAATCTTGCAAGAATGATGTTCATGTAAGAAAAGGACAATCACTCCTCCAAAAAACCTCTTGCAATAGGTTTCTATTGATGCCTTGTTTTGTTTTAGCATGAGTGTGTATTAAATATGTGTTTGTTTCATATTGTATCCTAATGTAGGGTATATTTGGGAAGGGACATAAGGGTGATTCCCTAAATCATATACTAGAGGGAACTTCAAGAAAAAAAGGGAAAGAGAAATAATGATTTTTTTTTTCGTTTTGGGAATGTTCTTGAGATTAACTTTTCAAACCATGCTCTTATAGGAAGTATTGTTGAAGAATATGGGGAAACTAGTGAGATTCTTGTGATCATCATAACAACTTGTGAAGTACTTTTACTTTTCTTATTAGCACAATCCTCTCCTATTATTATTAGTATTATTAGTGTGTGTACAACTACCAAAATAAAAGAGACAAGAACACTTGGAGATGAGGCAAAACCTCTCTAGGGGACTCTCACCTAGAGAGGAGAAACCCTCTCTAGGGGACTCTCACCTAGAGAGGAGAAACCCTCTAAAAATTTCTCTTATTGAAGCTTAAATTGACAAAAGCCAAAGGCTCAAGAGTCGACTAGTAGATACTCTAAGAAAAAGATACAATCTATCCTTCTTAGCAAGGCACACTCTCTCTTTCTTTGTCCTTCAATCCATTCTTCTACGTTGCACCTTGATGCCTTCCTACACACTTCTTGATGAAACTTGCACCTCTTTTTAGGGAAACTACACAAACCCTACATGTCCTTAGACACCTCTTCTTTGGTCTCCTTCTTTCCTTCTCTACATGTGTTAATTTTAGGTATGTTCTATGCTTAGAGAAATTTATTTCGATTTTCTTAGCTCAATATGTTTTCGAGATTAGCAATCACATTAGCATTAAATTAAGCTGCACATAGAACATAATCATAAACCATAGAAGACAAGCCAACACAATAGGACACAAGATGTGGGGCTAGCCAAGGAAGTCAACACTTTGAGTTATATAGATAAGAGCATAGATCATCTCTAAGAAGATGATAGATGAGATAGTTGATGACATGCTACTTCACCCTTGTTGCACATTTATCATGAACTATTGTCCTAATGCTTATCTTGCAATGCTATCCCAGTGTTTAGCACCATTGTTCCTTCTTCCACTATTGCACGATTGTCACCTGTGTTCTTGTTGCACCATTGATGCTTTGTGTATTTGCTACACCAAGTACCATACTATTGTCCTATTGTGCTTGGCGTTGTTGTTGTTGTACCATGTACTATACTATTGCAACACCATGAACATGATGCACTAAATACAGTTGTCCAATGTACCATACCTGTTAAAATTGGCAAGTATGGCCAAAATCCATGTGGCATCTCATTTATGGCAGCTCATATTTTTCTTGGATCCCTCTCATTCAGAGGCGTAGGATTGATGTAAAGATGATCCAATTCCGATAAGTATTCATGGAGTTATGAATTTATTTGTGTTATAAGACAATTCGTCAAGGTCTGCGAGCAACTAAATAACACCCACATGTTCTCAAGGTTTTAGTATAAAAAGAGGTTACTTGATTATCATTTCAGCACACACTTCAGTCTTGATTTCTCTCCACTTTTTTTCAATTTTAGTGGAAGAGAGATCAAGGAGTGGAAGCCCTAGACTTTGGAGGAAAGGAGGCTACTGAGATAGGAGCGAAGCTATAGAAGGTATCTACTTAAACCTAAAGGAGTTAATGGAAGAAGTTTAACCGAGATCTGGAGGAGGCATTAACAAGTCCTAGCCACAGTCCTAAAGCAACCCTAACTACACGTCTACCTAGCCCTAACTTCAGGTCTATTCAAGTCCTAGACTCAAGTCTATTGAGGTGTCTTGGGTGCAAGAAACGGTAGTGTATGATGCTACAATAATAAGGCAAGGCACACACGGAGTTAACGCCTCATTCCAGGCTAATCGAGCTTTTGTTGGAGGGTTGAGGAGCTGACCTTGGAGGCTGAGTTGAAGAAGGGTGATCACAGGTATGTTTGGGGCAATGAAAAGGTAAGGGAAGCCTATTTTGAGGGGCTATATGTGACAGTGGGACTATGTGTTATCTAGGAATAGTGTCCACTTGGATGCTGCTATTCCCACCAAGATGGGTGGCTATCTTAGAAACAAACAATCAAAGTCTAGTGTTGTTTCCTTTTATGAAAATAGACGAGAGGAGAAACAAGAAGACCAACATGAGTCTTGCACTTGATTTCCTCTCTTTCTTGATAGAGATTCGCTGCTTCTTCTAATTTGCCTGCCGAGCTTCAAAAGAACATGTTGAATCACAACAACATACTACTATGCAAGAAACAAAGATCTAAATTCATAAATAATACAGGATGAGATGTGTATTAACCATATACATGCATATATAAACAAGTACAGAATAATATGGAAGGAAACAAGAATAGCTTTATTCAGATGAAAAGTATCAAGAGGATTACAACCATGTGCTCTCACTCTCACCCAGCATCATCCTCCAACTAAGAAGCCCTTCTTCACCTCAAGCAAAGCTAGATCACCCAACACTATGAATGTACACTAGAATACCAACATCACTTCTCTATAAGATACAAAATTCCAGCCCTTAGATCTCTGTGATGAGGGGTCCATATATAGATGATTACAGAGAGGTGAGTCATCTTCTGGGATCTTGATTAGTGTCCTCTCTCTGATAGTTCCTGCTTCCACTTGGAGAATGATGATCTCTTACTCATCCCTGGTCGAAAATGGAGTGGCAAGTGTGAGAGGGGAAGCTTCAGGAAGATTCCATGACCTTCCACCTTGCATTTTTATCCCTGCCATTTGTCCATTCTCGACCATCACACCCTACAGAGGAGTAAATCAGTATGCATTGCACCCTATACACTCAAAAGGTGATATGCATCGCACCCCCTACATTGAGCTTTCAGTATGGTCTAGTTTTGACCATTTATGAGGAGCTTTCAGTATGGTCTAGTTTTGACCATTTATGAGGAGCTTTCAGTGGAGAACTTCTGGGAGATGATGTAATCAGTTGACCTTGTTCCTTTAGGCAGTGAAGAAACACTTTTAGAGACTTAGGAGCCCTCAGTTTATGGACAATTATGATTGGGGTTGAAGTGCCCAAAAATGTTTATAAGAGTTGCCCCTTAAAGCATGAGGTCGTTAATCTTTCTCATGTCAGGTGAAATGCTTTACTATGAGGATCTAAAGTTTTTCCGAGCTCGGAGGCGACCTGTAATAAGATACAATACAATACATTATTTTGACAACATTTTTTCATGATCTAGCTGAGGTGGGCATTCCCATGCTAAGCTTTATAAATTCATTTTCATGTAGATAGGACACACAATCGTCTGTGTGATAGACTGATGATATGGACACATCATCCTTTTATTTGGATGATCATCTGTTCGGCAATGATGTACACTCGATGTTTTTATATTCCTGAATATATCGTAGCTCGGATGGATGAAACTAGATCCAGGGTCTTCAAAACGCATTCAATCTTCACTCGGAGTACAAGTCGATCCATCTGAAAAATCTTTTGGAGTTGAACATGGAAAGACATCACTTGATTACCAACCAATGATGCAAGTTTTTAACAGGCACGAGAGGAATCACCAATAATGACAATGACCCTCAAGGTACTACAGTACAATTTACGTTGTGTGAAAAAGGACTTGGCGTTGAACACCACGCAAAGTCTCTCGGTCGAAGGCCATTGATATAAAGTTGTCACCGAAAGTGAGAAACTTGCCATTGAGGCATGCAAGCTTCAAAGTACTGAAAGGGTTGTTCCTAAGTCACCTTCTTGGATAAAGAGCTGATGTCGACAAGAAGCGACCCATCGTAGGAGGGCCTTAAGGAATCCCACATCAACGACACGGAATGAAGCAAATGATTTTGGAGGTGAAAACAAACTGACGATACAGGGTTCACGGTGGCGGTCATGAAGGAATGAAGTATGAATGTATTGCAGTGGGTGAGACACAGGTGAATTGTCTGAATGACTTCTCTTGAACATATTAGCGACATCGACAATCGATTGGTAGCATCAAACCCAAATATGGATGGTTTGACGGACCAATGGTGATGACAAGTGAACGGAACAACCCAACCCGGCATGGATGCAGAAGGAAAGTGTCATGTTCAAGAGCGACTTGCTACCAATAAAGTTTCTTCAAGTTTTCTTCCCAATTTTCCCCAGTCATTGCTCACGAGTACCTCTTTATTTTTTTCAAGCTTTAGGAGGATAACATATTCTTGTTCTATAATCCACCCTTCGGGCGAACGTGTCGCTATATTTTAGCGAGCCTAGCGACAGTGAAACTCGTTCTTGTCCATTTGGATGAGTTTGTCGCTATTAGGTTTTAATGAGTTTAACGACAAAGATAACTTAGTCTCTTTCAATTTTAGAGAGTCTAAAAGAAACGAAAACAAGACTCCAAAGATTCTTTTTCATTGTATAATCCCTTAAGTCCAAAAAAGCATAAAATAATACGAAACGGATGAATTTTCGATAGTTTTAACGAGCCGAACAAGACAAGCGCTCGATTTTTTTGTGTAATAATCCCTCAGGTCCAAAAAGATTAAAATCTAGAGGAGGGATAGCACTTTCAATGCCTTTTAACGAGCCAGAGAGGCCAATCGCTCAACAATATTTTCATATTTTACGAGTGAGGTGAAAAGAGCTTAAAGAAGACTTGTTTTCGAGGAACAAGTGACGGTTTCGGGTAGCAGCTGATTCCAGGTAAGATTTGGAATTTATTAATCATGGCAGTGTTACAAGGATGGCTAGCAGAATCACTTTTCACAGATGTTCCTCGAAGGGGTAAACAATCATATGGGGGTGAATGATAAGCTAAAAACAGAGTGGAGGTGATTGTGAGAACACGACCAAGGCTCAAAAGATGGCGATAAGGAATTCATAACGGTTATTTACCAGTTCAGTTTTTAATGAGCTTAAACGTTGGGGGAAACATTTGCTCATGACTTATGTTTATTTTTTAACGAGATTGAACTATGCGCTAAAACTGCTCGTGGAGAGTTTATTTTTTAATGAGCTTGAACTCTGCAACAACATTGCTCGCGAGTCGTATGATAAGAAATGTCTCATTCGAGATGCCATTTTGAAGTGGCTTACATCTCTCAAGCTTTTCCATGGATCCTTTCTTTATGCAAGTTACGAAACGACTAGCCTTACAGGTTTAAAGGGTCAGAAGTCCTAAATATTTAAAAAAATAAATAGCTGCTCTTCACTTGCATGTGGAAAGGTTTGCATGCCCCCAAGTATAGCGAAAAAATTTCCAGGTTACCAAGAAAGTTTTATAAGCGTAGCAGATAAAATGCTTCCTCGGCCATGTCTATCGAAACACACAAAGGTGAATGGCGCAGATGCATTCCACTCACATAACTTTGAGGAATGTATCTTATTCCATCCTATTCCCATTTTCCTGTAAGGATGGGTTCGCCAGACTAGTCATATATCCCTCGTATAAATCCACTCTATACCTAAGGTTTTCCTACCGAAACAGACCGGGGTGCATGCCCCCTGGGTTTCAGTCACACCTTCCTGAATTACTCGCGCTCATCAAGTGGACGGACTGGAGTACAACGAGACATTTCTTGCATGAAAAGACCATTTAGGGATGGCGTTTAACTATTTGCGATGTGTGATCTGGGGAATGACATTTGGTCCACGAGCTTGACCATTCTGCCTTCGTGCGGAAAACACATTACTCTAAAGAGTGAGGAGACAATGGCTCCCATGCAATAAATATAGTTGCGTCCAAGGAGTAGATTATAATATAAAGGCCCTTGAACTACCATAATGTTCATGTGAACAATTTTCCCTCTCAAAGTAATGGGCACATTTGGAAGGATCCCTAAAGGTTGACCCATTCCCTTGTCAAAGCCTATCAGATTTCTCATTTCAGGTAAAAGCGATGGTGAACCAAGCGCTTTCCAAGCAGTTGAGGAAAGGATACTCATAGAAGCCCCTTCATCAATGATGGTACGATCCATAACCATTCTGTAAGCTTGTACAATGGTTCTGAATGGTACATTGGCTCGTAAACGGGGTCTTCCTAGTAGATTCCAGTCAAAAGGAAACAACTAGGTTGCTTGGTGGTGGGACCGAATAGACGGTCGGATATGACTCATGAACTTCCTTCCCACGATAAAGGAATGGGAACACTGCTCCTAATCTCATCGAAGTTTGTGTTGATGAAAAGAATTTGAACGATGTCATTCTCTTTCTCTTTAGTGACAATATCATTCGAAGATGAACACTCTAAAGGCAAGACGAGGTCAACTGTCATATCGACCCTTTGACTTTCGTCTAGTATGGATTCAGAGGGTTCATTTTAAACGATAGACAGTTCAGCCGACCACAACGACAGGCCAACTAGATTTTCAACCTGTGGAGGACTTGGCAAGAGTTTTTTATATCGAGGAGGAAGTTGTAGGGATGAAACTGGACGATCATCCAAAACCCTTTTAGCCTCATCAAGGAAGGGACAACGGTGTATAGCGTGACTACCTTCACACAAGTTACAAGGAAGCTTAGGATCCCTTTTTTGTCCATGTGCTTCACTTTCACTGGTTGATGGTGAGCATTCAACATGATCGCCAGATGTTGATGCTACCAGATTGTGCAAACGAGGAGACCTGTCACGCCCCAAAGCCTACGCTAGTCTTCCAACCGTGTCAGCGAGGTGCGGCACCACCCCACTCTTTCTTTTTAACAATACTTAAGTGTGCGGACTACGCCTAATTCACAACTGATACTTAGTTTGTTTTTTGCAACCAAGTAAAAAGAATTAAACATTTATATCAATGATCGCCCATACTTAATCATTATCCACATCAATATAAAACAACAATTGCACGATATAAAGGGGAGGGGCAACTCCCGAACATTCTGCCCAACAATATATATTATATCGGATTTTCAATAGTACAATGAGCTAGTGTGCTTGGCAAAGTCCAAGCCAACACTTAGCCAATTTTATACATACAAGGCAACCTGCCTTGCAATAGAGAATTTGCACCTTTATACATGAGCGAGTACCACACACGGCCACCAAGACGCCCGTATAATCCCTACACAATTCTGCACGTTCCAACCGTCCACAACCTTTATACCTTAGCCACAACTAAGAGATGACTTCTGCGCATTTCCACCTGGTGCGCATGAGCTATGAGCTCAAAACTGCGCCCCTTCTTCTTGTGCGTAGAGCTAAATAGGTGATGGTTGATCGAATGATTTGAATCCTCCAACTCTATGCGTATATATACGAAGGCTAATGTGTGGGAGGGGTGGGCGAAGCCCCTCGGCCAACACCCCAATCCTCCACACGAAGCCCTTACGTATCGCCCATCATACCGCCGGCTCTCCATGTGTAACGCGTCCCCAAACTTGGCGTATAAACCTGCCAATTGGTCGTTGTCCATCGCATATACTTTCCTTCATCGCCTTGCCACATATCGTTGTCGTCCATTGTTTATTGTCCGCCCACACCGTAGGTCGCCCGGCGTGCACACTGCCCGTGCACGCCCGCCCGTGCTCAACCTTCGTGCGCCTCCGCCTACGCGCGCCCGCCCGGTCATCCAACCATCGTGCACTCTGCCTGGTTGTCCAACCTTCGTTGCGCTCCGCCCCGGTCGTTCAGCCTTCGTGTGCACCCGCCCGGTCGTTCATCGTTCGTGTGCGCCCGCCCGACATTCCGCCCGCGCGCCCGTCGCGTTTTCCTCCGCCCGACGGCCCGCCCAAGTCGTTCGGCGCGTGCTCGGGGTGCCTCACCGTGTCGTGCGCCCGTCGCACCGTCGCCAAAACTTCCAAGGCGTTACATCCTCCTCCACCTGAATTCGTTGTCGTCCTCGACAACATCCCAACTCCAAGCATTAACCACGATGTCGACTTCCCTCTCACACGGCAAACATCCCTGCAACATGTGTAGGCTTCCATCTCCACCATGTCTCATCTAATTGACTAACTGCCACCAAGATACTCCATACCAGGGTATGTCATCGATGCCCATGACCATCGACCATCTGCCACAATGTCTCCATGCTCCTCCACCACCATGGAAGGTTGATCCCTCCAACACCAAGCTATATGTCCACTGCAACAATGTGTCCTCCATCATGTCATCAACTCCATCATGTGAAAACTGCCCATGATATATCAACTAGTGTTAACACACCACCACCATGTGCCAACATCTCATCAAATTGTCAAGCGCTCAAAGAGAACACTCCTCCATCAAGTGTCAAGTCAAGTGTTTCAAGAGAGAACCTCATAACCAATTCAAGTGCCTCAAGAGAACACCATCCTTCATCTTGTGAGTTCCTCCATGTAGTCTAAGTGGGTAGACCCCATATCTCCATCTATCAGCACATTGGATCCCCTCATGACTCGAACTAGTTGGGTAGCTAGTCTAACTATAAGTCCAAACCACAAGAATGCACATCCGTATGTCACCATCAGCCTTTTCCTTGACTTCTTGCTACATCTCGGACTCATTCAAGAATCTCCCATGCTTAGGTCCATGAAGTAATCTCCATCCATCTGCAACATGATCAAGCCATGGTTTAGTTGCACAAGACTGTACAACCTCTCCACTAGCTCATACAAGTCATAACAGCATCTGCACAACATCCTTTGTTTCGGTATACTCCCATAGAATGTCCATGAATGACACATCTACTCATGCACCCACATAATGTCCCTACACAAATGTCATGCTCCATATCCCCAACCTGATATCCATGACACTTAGTTGTCCATGTTGTCCAACCCATGTAGACCTCATCTCAACATCTGGCCATCTGCACTCAACTCTGCAATATATCATAGAGAAGCCTCTTTTCAAGGCCCCTCGTAGAGTTGATGTGGTTCCTTCCGATCAAGGCCTCCACATCAACCTATCTCCAAGGTCATCTATAGAGAAAGGAGGGTCGGGAAGTTGCCTCCCTGACTCTCATCCACCCATGTGTCGGATTGGTGTTGTGTCCTCAAGTATGTATGCATAGCTCCAACCTCCTCACATGTACACCCAAGCTCCTTGAGCTTATCCTCTGTCAACTGAAAGTCATATATGCCCATGGCTTACCTGCAAAATTCCACTATACTAGCAAGATCTCTACCCTTATAATCCTCATCAACCACTACCTCTGAAGTAGTACTAGGACTCCCTTCTTTTGCAACCCCATTGTGAAGATCATTAGTAGAAGATGTCTCTGTCAAGTGTCTCAAGGTTCGTGAGACTGCCTTCCCACTTGCCTCATTCTTTCTGGCTCTAGAAACGAAGTCAATCAACCTCCCTTCCTTCGTTGTTTGAGTCATACTCCCAAGTCCTCTTTGCTCTACACCCTCATGCTTCACATTCGGATCTTTGGGATACAAAGTCATAGAATTCATCCTTGGCCTATACCCCAAGCAACTCCTTCTACTCATCTGTACCATCATGGTTCTCCCTTCGGCTGCAATCAAGAGTATGTCTCGGTCCACCATCGGTATGGTTTGTGCAAGCCTCATGAAGTCCTGCCCCAACACCACAGAGTGATCATCCACGTCCACAACTCTCAAGTCCAACTTTCCAAACCACGGTCCTACTTTCATCTGAGTGTCCTTCATAACACCATAAATAGCTTTCATGGAGGAGTTGACTGCTTTGAAAGCACTCAATTCCCTCTCCATTTTTGCTTTCTTCCCAAAAGACTTTGTTGCCTTTTTACTCAAGAAGCTATGTGTAACCCCTGTATCAACCAAAGCTGCAAATCTCTTGCCCTTCACGGTCACCTGCACAAAACTCAGCTTCAAGGCATTACCTCCTTCTGTCCGTTTTGTCTTATGTCTTATATCAGCAACCTTCTTCAAGAATTCGGCCTCAGAAGTGTCAATTGGTTCATGCTCCAACTTTACTTCCTTCTTAAGGTACTTCACTTCCTTTCTTGGCTTATCAAGGCAACCCAATCCTGGTCTAGCTTGAAATCCCTCAAGCTTGTCCTTCATCGACCTCTCCTCAAGTGCACCAACCAAGTTTCCATTAACTACTCTCATAAAACTCATCTCCCGTACATTCTCCGGTTTGTCACGGTAGTAGGTCCCCAGCCTGTCAATGTAATCAAGCTCCTCTTGATCATTCACAACCATCTTCTTCCCAAGAAGCTTTTCTTTTATCTTCTCCTCAATCAGCTTGATTTTGGCCTCCAACTTGGCACTTTCCTTCCTTAAACGGGCTCTTCCATCAAAGAGCTCTTGAAGTCCAAGAGTACTTCGTTGGATCTCCTTGTCAAGTTCCTTGAGTTCATCATTTGCCATACTTCCGCATTGGCTTCTGAGCTCTCCAAGTTCCCTTCTTAGGTCTGCACATCCTTCCCGAAACTTCATGTTCTCGGTCTTCATAGCAACCAAGTTAGAACTCCATTGTCTCATTCGTTCCAACACTTCGTACTTCAAGACTTCACCCGGTCCATGGCTAGACTCACCTATTATAGGTTCATCAACCATCTTGCCTTTCAGTCTTTCATCCGACCCCTGCATAATGAACCAGCCCTTGTTTCACTTCAGTGTGAAACCACTTCCTTCACCTGCAAGTACCCGTCGTTTCTTCTTCATAAGCTTCAACACCCAGTTATCAGCATGCTCTGATACCACCTGTCACGCCCTGAAGCCTACGGTAGTCTTCCAACTGTGCCGGCGAGGTGCGGCACCACCCCACTCTTTCTTTTTAACAATACTTAAGTGTGCGGACTATGCCTAATTCACAACCGCTACTTAGTTTGTTTTTCGCAACCAAGTAAAAAGCATTAAACATTTATATGAATGATCACCCATACTTAATCATTATCCACAGCAATATAAAACAGCAATTGCACGATATAAAGGGGAGGGGAAACTTCCGAACAGTCTGCCCAACAATATATACTATATCAGATTTTCAATAGTACAATGAGCTAGTGTGCTTGGCAAAGTCTAAGCCAACACTTAGCCAATTTTATACATACAAGGCAACCTGCCTTGCAATAGAGAATTTGCACCTTTATACATGAGCGGGTGCCACACACGGCCACCAAGACGCCCATATAATCCCTACACAACTCTGCACGTTCCAACCGTCCACAACCTTTATACCTCAGCCACAACTAAGAGATAACTTCTACACATTTCCACCTAGTGCACATGAGCTATGCGCTCAAAACTGCGCCCCCTCTTCTTGTGCGTAGAGCTAAAGAAGTGATGGTTGATCGAATGATTTGAATCCTCCAACGCTATGCATATATATACAAAGGCTAACGTGTGGGAGGGGTGGGCGAAGCCCCTCGGCCGACGCCCCAATCCTCCACACGAAGCCCTTACGTATCGCCCATCATACCGTCGTCTCTCCATGTGTAACGCGTCCCCAAACTTGGCTTATAAACATGCCAATTGGTCACTGTCCATCGCATATAATTTCCTTCGTCACTTTTCCACATATCGCTGTCGTCCATTGTTTGCTATTCGCCCGCACCGCAGGTCACTCGGCGTGCATGCTGCCCGTGCACGCCCGCCCGTGCTCAACCTTCGTGCGCCTCTGCCTACGCGCGCCCGCCTGATCGTCCAACCTTCGTGCACTCCGCCGGGTCGTCCAACCTTCGTGCGCTCTGCCTGGTCGTTTATCCTTCGTGCGCGCCCGCCCGGTCGTCCATCCTTCGTGCGCGCGCGCTCGGCGTTCCGCCCGCGCGCGCTCGTCGCATTTTCCTCCGCCCGACAACCCGCCCAATTCGTTCGGCACGTGCCCGGGGCGCCTCACCGTGTCGTGCGCCCGTCACACCGTCGCCAAAACTTCCAAGGCGTTACAAGACCAGTCCCTTAAGATCTGAGGGATGCAGGGACAATCTCGGTGATAGTGGTCTCCATTCCAAATGAAACAAGGAGATTTAGGTTTTGAGTGTGCGGTGTGTGAATTTTTGCTAGATGATACTTGGTTGCTCCCTTTCGATCTTGGTTCCTTTTTCTTCTTTTCCTTTTTCTCTCTCTACTTCTTCTTCTTCTCAGTTACTTGATTTTTAGCTTTATCAAATGAAGAGGAAGGAGGAGAGGGAGAATCAGATGAAGTAGAAGGTTGGGAGGCAACTCTAGTGTCGTCTAGTTGCTGATTAGACTATTCAGGAGTTACGGGATTCTGAACAACACAGGTAGAGAAGAGCCAAATGGGCAAACCAATTGTCAATCTTGGAAGTGACAATGTGGCCATATGGGGTGGACCAACATCTCCCCAAGAGGAGAAGGGACTAGGATTTCCTTCACGGGGAAATCCTTGGTTGGTAGACTCCATTTTCTCAACCTGAAGATCAACTGGGGAATTTTTGACGTTATTCCGATTAAAATAAATTTTTAGACGCTTGGACACAACTTGTTTCTTCAATTTTAAAGAGTCGAGAAAAAACAAAAGATGACTCTAGCCACCTTCGATTTTTATTGAGCTTGAAGTGACAAGTGCTTAGAGGACATTTTCCTTTAAGGAGTCTGAAAAGCAGCAAAATGGACTTCTGTGGAGATCTAGGTAGAGAGGATTACCAAACCAATTGCAAAACTGTAGAATAATTTTTATGGTACGACAGTCAATCTTCCCGAATGTTGTGTTCTGTGCATTGCAATCGATAGGGTGGCAGACACGGCTTCCTAAGGATAAAGGATGCAGCCTATTGTGGTCTCCCAATATATACTCGACAGTACGTGGGAGCACAAGTCTGTACTGGCACTTGCCATCTCAGAGTAGAGGAATCACCAAACCAGCACTGAAAGCAACAGTTACCAGGTTTTACGACGCTGGAATATGTCTCTAACCTAGACCTCTAGATGTTGTGCACTAAGTTCTGAAGCGTTGTTAGATTCATTGAATTTATTTTAAGTTGATCTTGCTTAAAAATTTTCCTTTCAGGTTCAACACGTGATGTATGTATAATTCCTAAAATGCAGTCTAAGATGATAAACAGATGTTTGATCTACTTTCAGCAATCAAAATCCTAGCTACTAAAGGGAAGAAATTCAAGAATCTTTTCTTCACAGAGCACAGAGCACACCCTAAATGCACAGTCCTAAATCAAGCCAAGCAATAAAAAATGCAAATGCACATGCATGTATTTGTTTTCGGCTCTCTTATTGTGTGAATGACGTTAAGAAAGCTATGTGTAAAACTGAATCACTTTTAAAGCGACAGTACTCAACAAAATTCTTTTTCAAAATGAAGTGAAAGCAAGAGAGACACTTTGCGACTTTGAAATGGAAATTGCTTTTCGACACTTTAAAACTAATAATTCAAATCCTATGCAACAGTAACTCTATAGTCAACTATATAGAACAATGGAATTGCTTTCTAAAACTGAAAATGACAGCTACGAAACTTTCAGATCTAGAGGCGACACTTCGACTATGCTACCTTTTGCAAAAGAGAACTAAGAATGAGACACAATACATAAAAACATTTATAGTTCTTTGCACTAAGGAGGCAGAATAATGGAAGGGAAGGGGGTTTTCACAGAAGCACACTAACTACAGACATCAAAACTCTTGAATAAGACTCAAAACAGTGAGAAAAATCCACAGTCGCAGGGTAAAGTTAATCCTCCTGGACCATCGCACCTGTTACACACTGAACTCAGTATGCAGCGCACCTAGCAGTTGGGAAATGCAATGCATACAGATTGCCTTGAAGGCAGGGCACGATGGTACCAGTGCGAGACTTTGAACAGGATTTCACTCATAGTTTGCAATCTAGTTCAGGTGTTTAGGCTGAATAAGTAAAGATCAGCGTATGTAAAACACAGGGGTGATCTAAGAGGTTACTAGAGCCACCACTCAGGGCAATTAGATTGCTTGTAGATCTATTGTTTAATTCATAAACAAAACATGGAGATAGACTGAAGCAACATTGATCTACTTTTCATTTGTATGACAAATGCAGTTTGAAGGCTAGCTGGCTTGACTACAGGCTCTCTCTATATGTTTATAAAAGAAACAGGGATAGATAGGCTAATAAGTAATCTAGTCGCTCCCCAGTGGAGTGGCCATTTTGTTATCCGGGAATAGTGTCCAATCGGATGCTACTATTCCCACTAAGATGGGTGGCTATCTTAGAAACAAATAATCAAAGTCTAATGTTGTTTCCTTTTATGAAAATAGATGAGAGGAGAAACAAGAAGACCAACGTGAGTCTTGTGCTTGATTTCTTCATTTTCTTGATAGAGCTTCACGGCTTCTTCTCTGTCTGCCTAGCTTCAAAAGAACCTGTGGAATCATAGCAACATACTACTATTCAAGAAACAAAGATTTAAATTCATAAATAATACAGGATCAGATGTGTATTAACAATATACATGCATATATAAACAAATACACAAGAATATGGAAGGAAACAAGAATAGCTTTATTCAGATGAAAAGTAGCAAGAAGATTACAACCATTTGCTCTTACCCAACATCATCCTCTAGCTAAGAAGTCCGTCTTCACCTCAAGCAAAGCTAGATCACCCAACACTGTGAATGTACAACAGAATACCAACAACACTTCTCTATAAGATACAAAATTCCAGCCCCTGGATCTCTGTGATGAGGGATCCATATATAGATGATTACAGAGAGGTAAGTCATCTTCTGGGATCTTGATTAGTGTCCTCTCTCTGATAGTTCCCACTTCCACTTGGAGAATGATGATCTCTTACTCATCCCTGGTCGAAACTAGAGTGGAAAGTGTCAGAGGGGAATCTTCTAGAAGATTCCATGATCTTCCACCTCACATTTTTGTCCCTTCCATTTTTCCATTCCCGACCATCGCACCCTACAGAGGAGCAAATTAGTATGCATCACACCATGTACCCTGGGAAGGTGATATGCATCGCACCCCCTGCATTGAGCTCTTAGTATGGAACCGTTTTGCCCATTTATGAGAAGTTTTCAGTGGAGAACTTCTCGGAGATGATGTAATCAGTTGACCTTGTTCCTTTAGGTAGTGAAGAAACACTTTTAGGGAATTAGGAGACCTCAATTTATGGGCATTTATGATTGGGGTTGAAGTGCCCAAAAATGTCAATAACACTATGGAAGGCCACAGTTCTAACCACCTCAAAATAGGAACAACATGGAAAGGTTGAGGGCTCAAACATGCCTAGAACAACAACATGCTAGTAGAGGAGTCCCATGGGAGCGTGCTACAGTTTCACTAAGGTCTGTTCAAGGACTATGTGAGGAGTTTAAGGCTGCCCTAGTTCCTTAACGAGAACAACCACAAAGGACATTATATAAACATATTTGGAGCAGCATTTGTATAGTGTGTTGGCAGCTAGATACATCTAACAACAAGGTCACTTGGTGGAGAAAGCAATAGGACAGTAACCATTGACATGGTGTAGCAAACCTACAATGGGATAACATCAACAACATAGTGCTGCTATCTCATTAGGAAAATAGCAAGTTACAACACGCCAAATGGGGTAGCTAGGCAATGGTGCTTGTTGGAGTATAGAAAATGGGACAATAGTTTTCCAAACATGAAGTGCAAATATCACTTACAGTGGGACAACACTGCAGTGGCTAGGATGGTGCAACTATGGCACATAGGACAATTGTGGCACCATGGTGCAACAATGACACATGGGATAATAGTGGTAGCATAAGGTGCAATAGTACGATGTTTGCAACATGTTTATGGGGTCCAAAATAGTGATGATGAGTGCAACATGGTGCAGCAAGGTGAGGTGCAACATAATGATGAGGAGCAGCACAATGATAGGTGCAACATGGTGATGGAGTCACCTGAGAGAATTAGTTGAAGCAACTTGTCTTCAACTGAGTTCAGCTACCTCATGTATCATCTACTTAGAGATGATCTATGCTCTTATTTAGATAAGTCAAAATGTTGACTTCTGTTGTATATGTACTATCTCTCTCTCTCTCCTAAACTATTGAAGAATATATAAGAAGAACTGATCAAAGATTTCCCCACATTGGGGTTTGTCCGTAGCTAGTGGCACATCTTGTGTCCTCTTGTCTTGGCTTGTCTTCTACAATCTATGTTTACACTCTATCTGCAATTTACTTTAATGTCGATGTGATTGCTAATCTGGAAAAGATATTGAGCTAACTATGAAAATTGAAATACATTTCTCTAAGCATAAAACATACCCAAATTTAACGTGGTATCGTAGGTGAGCAAAGGCAAAGCCCAAGCAAGAGTGAAATAGCAATCACCAAAGACAACTTGGAAAGGACAAAAGGATCAATGGGTTCCTCATCCCTCTTCAAATTCACCAAGGGTGAATTTGAAGCAGAGAACATTATCAAAATGGCACAGCGAAAGCTTCCAATGACCCACCTAAAATATCACTTCATTGGGTAGTCTAAATCTAAGCCTCGAAGAAAGGCACATGCCTTTTTTGTAATAAATCTAGCCATTATGTGAAGGAGTCTCTGAATGGTAGGGACATGTCACTTGATGATAACAATCATTCAAGGAATATCTTCAATGATTTGAGGAATGAAAGGTAATGTAGGTCATCAAGGAAATAACCAAATCTTCAAAGAAAGCAAGGAACTGCATGTATGAATAATCAAATGTTGTTTCTAATAAGATGAAGAAGATAATGGATTAGCCCTCTCCTTCAGATTGTTTGGGAATCTCGCTTGTTAATTGTACTACATCAAGGCACTTCATCGGATAAAGGGGTGCTCTCTGTAATTTGGTAGAGACAGAAACAATCATGGGATTATATTTTGAGTCAATGCCACCTATCTCGAAAAGGGTGTAGGGAATGTTACCCCTCAATTTAATGAGGGTAACTCGATTCATTTACAAGAATCTCTTTTATGTACTCAATCACAAGAAGAATCTGGTGTCCATTTCGGAAATGGAAGTCAAAGGTTTCTGGGTGGCATTCATCGATGGAAAGGTACATGTTTGAAAATAGAATTTTCAAATATGCTTTTACTCATGGGTTCAGGGTTGGAAATTTCTATCAAGTTGCAGGATGGTCTATTGGGGATCATGTCAATTGACTTATCTCATCTCTAGCACTCGAGGTCTTGTTATTATAGGACCTTACTCGATGTGAGTCAAATGGTGACTCGAATGGCTGAACCTAAAAATACCCTTAAGGTACATGTCTGAGATGTGCAGAAGGAAAATGTTACAAGGGGACCATTCCCCTCATGTAGTAAGTCCACGGGTTTGGAACAACCCAAGGGGTTTCATATTCATGATAGGGAGCTTCATGTATGTAGATGGAAGAAAGCCCTCTATGGCTTGAAGCTAACACTCAAGGCTTAATATGAGAGGATTAATAGCTATCTCATGAAGCTGATCCAAACCATTCCTTGAAGGTTGTGGATGATAGATGTTAAGTTATGGTATGTTCTATGCTTATAATAGTTTACTTCTTTTTCTTATTATATTCCACCGATTAGCAATCACATGTACATAAAGTAAAGTGCAGATAGAACATTAAACGATCGACAGAAAGCAAGCCAAGACAAGAGACACAAGATGTGGCGGCTAGCCAGGGAAAAACCCCACAATGTGTGGGGAAACCCTTCGATCAAATATTATTTTATCTTCAATAATTCAGCAGAGAGAAATAGTACAATAAATCTAATTCATATCAACAGTAGCAAACCCTAAATAGCATCAACATTACCGACTTTATTATCAAACTAGGGCAGACGATATCTCACAAACCGACCGTCGGATTGACTTCATTCAACCACCAAACGTTTTGGCTTCTAGAGGAGGTTCAGATGAACCTATAGTGCAGTTCCAAAGAGGAGGTCTTCTAGGCCACGCAAATCAATCTTTACTTCTGCAGTTGCAGCTTCACTTTCAGCAGTTTCTCGCTTCAAACTAGGGCAGTCGATATCTTGCAAACCGTTCATCGGATTGACTTCATTCCACCACCAGAAGTTGCAGCTTTCAGAGGAGGTTCATACGAACCTACGGTGCAGTTCCAAAGAGGAGATCTTCTAGGCCACGCAAGTCAATATTTACTTCTACAGTTGCAGCTTCAAATTCAGTAGCTTCCGGCTTCAAACTAGGGCAGTCGATATCTTGCAAACCGTTCATCGGATTGACTTCATTCCACCACCAAAAGTTGTAGCTTTTAGAGGAGGTTCAGATGAACCTATAGCACAGTTCCAAAGAGGAGATCTTCTAGGCTACGCAAGTCAATCTTTACTTTTGCAGTTGCAGCTTCAAATTCAGGAGCTTCCGGCTTCACATGTGTGAGAGAGAGAGACCCATTTCAGTGCAGTAGAGAAGAGACTCATATCTGCACAGTAGGGAGAGAGAGATGTGATGATATGAGTGATTCCAAATGAGGAAAAGTCCTCTTATATTAATACACAACGTTGGTGGGTGAATAGATGCGACTGTTGGGCTTCTCAGCCTACATGAGTTGTAGGTCGGCTTGATAATAATTCCATAATCAAAATAAATTCATATCTCCATGAATACTTATCAGAATCGAATGATCTTTCTATCAATTCTACACCTCTAGACGAGAGGAATCTAATATAAATATTATCGGTCATGAATAAGATGACCCACGTGAAGTTTTTCTCTGGTTGCCAATTTTAACGCTCCCTCTCAACCATGGAGAACTTCATCCGCAAGCTGTCTATCGGTCATTACTATTCATCCATCAAATGCACTGCCCTGTATAGCCTGACCCTTGCCCTGCTCTACTCAATTCTGCTTGATCTGCTTTGACTTGTTCTGCCCTATACTGATCTGTACTATTTTGCTCTGCTCTTGCATTGTTCTGTTATGCTCTTCTTTTGTCCGAATTATGAAGAAGAAGAAATGATCGAGGATGTATCATACTGACTCAAAGTCAGTCTCAGAGTATGCACCACTGGTCCCAGACCACTCTCAACCAACTCGAAGTCAGCGTCATAGTGAGTACAACTCCACTGGTCCTAAACCATTATCATCCTCCACTGACTCAAAGTCAGTCTCAGAGTGCATACCACTGGTCCCAGACGAGTCTCAGCGGACTTGAAGTCAACTTCATAGTAAGTAGCACTCCTACCACTGGTCCCAGAACATTATCGTAGTCTCAGAGAGTGTACCAATGGTCCCAGACCAGTCTCAACTAACCTGAAGTCAGCGTCATAGAATGTACCACTCTCACTAGTCCTAGACCAGTACTGCACTTACACGAAGTCAGTCTCGGAGTATGTACCACTGGTCCCAGCCTAGTCTCAACCGACTCGAAGTCAGCGTCATAGTATGGTACAACTCCTACCACTGGTCCCAGACCAGTATCACAGTCTCAGAGAGTGTACCACTGGTCCTATACCAGTCTCAACCAACCCGAAGTCAACGTCATAGTATGTACCACTCCCACTTGTCCCATACCAGTACTACACTGACACAAAGTCAGTCTCGGAGTATGTACCATTGGTCCCAGCCCAGTCTCAACCGACCCGAAGTCAGCGTCATAATATGGTACAACTCCTACCACTGGTACCAGACCAGTATCATTGATCCCATATCAATGGAGGTCCTCCTAGCCTAAGGAGTATGGTAGATACAACGATGTGTCCATCGGTACTACTATGTTCCCTAACTTCATTTCCCTGCTCATTGATCAGATGAGAGGTACTTCCCATGAGTCCCAGACTGCATGGGTAGGATGCCTCGACAGGAGAACTAATCAATCCTGTCCTCACATGAGAACACATCAATCCTGCTACAATTGCCATGCAGAACACATCAATCGAGGCCTCACAAGAGAACACATCAATCCTGCTACAATCGCCATGGAGAAAACATCAATCCAGGCCTCACAGGAGAACTATTCATCCTGCTACACACAAGAGCGAATCATCCTATTCCAAAAGAGAGCGAATCATCTTGTCCCACAAGAGAGCGAATCATCTTGTTCCAGTGCACACCACCAAGGGAGGGTGAGTCACCCTGTGGTCGTATGTTGTTCCAGCAAGAACCGCAAGCCCTCAGAGCTCAATGTATGCAACATGCAGGACCCTTATACAATGGTTTCTTGATGAATCCATGTCATTTGGGAAAATCACAAATTAGATCTTTCCTCGGGGCTTTGACAAGGTGTATCGACCTGTACATCATCTTAATGCGATGGAGCCTCCTTGCTCATCAACTTACCATATCCCAGATGATGTCTATCTGCTGTAGCAATCGACAAATACGAGATTCCTTAGTAATTGAATCTCACCTCTGGTTGTTACAGAGAATCACAGTGGTATCCAATGTAAATCCAAACAGCTCAGTGAAGAGCTTTCACAACCAGATTGCCTCACATGAGGTCATGCTAGCAGCAATATATTTTGCTTCGGCGGTGCTCAAAGCCACCGACTTCTGGTTCGTCCTCATCCAGGGTATCGAAGCAGCTCCCAAGGTGAAACAACACCCAAAAGTGCTCTTGCGGTCCACCACACTGCCTGCCCAATCAGCATCAGTATATCCAATTAGTCTCACATCTTGGACAGTGTATCGTAACCCATTGTACCACAAAGATATCTCAAAAGATTCTTGGAATAAATCTAGTGAGGCTCAACCAAATATGAACTCACAATGCTAACTGCAAAACATATGTTCGGATGGAGGTTCACCAAGAACATCAATGCAAATGAGTTTATGAAACTCAAAGGAATTTCCCAAATCTGGTCCGACATCAGTACCATATAAATTCTAAAAGTTAAGATCCTTAAGGTAGTCACAGGCTTGCAGTCCATCATACCGAATCTTTCCAATATCTTTACCACATATTTTCCTTAAGATAGGAAAATTTCCCTTGGCTTCTGCCACACTTCAAGTCCTTAGTCCTTCATTTCAAATTCAGAAGCCAACTCCCTCTTACATTTGTAAATAAGAGGGTTTGCACCTGTTAGAAAGAGGTCATCCACATATAGCACCAGTATGAGAGTGTGGCCATCTTCAACCTTAAAGTAAAGGTTAGGATCAACTTCACTCCTAGAGAATCCCAGCTTCATCAAGTAGCTATCGATCCTCTCATACCATTCTTAGGGTGCTTGCTTTGGCCCATAGAGAGCCTTCTTCAACCTACATGCATGATATTTTCAATCATAAATCTCAAATCCTTCAAGTTGCTCCACATAGACCTCTTCTTTGATAGAATCATGCAAGAACGCGGTCTTGACATCCATCTAATGTAGGTTCCATCCTTGTGAAGCTGCAAGGGCTATAATCGAGCGAATGGTCATATATCTGGCAACAGGTGCAAATATCACATCATAGTCTATACCTTCCTTCAGGGAGAAACCACGAGCAACAAAAAGAGCCTTATACTTTTCCGTACTTTCATTTACTGCATGCTTTATCTTGTAAAGCCATTTAGAAGTGACAATTGTCTTGTCTTGGGGTCTAGGAACTACTTCCCAAACATCATTCTCCATAATAGACTCATATTCTTAGGTCATAGCATCCTTCCATACTTGATGCTTGACGACATCTGAGAATCATGAAGGCTCATTTTGTATGATCGTGCTCATGATGGTCAGGTATCCCTGATACCTATTAGGTTTCTTACTTTGATGAAAGGTTCCTCAGGGTGCGAAATATCCTTCAGCATCATCAAGTAGCCCCCTAAGCCATGAAGGCCTCTTCCGAGAAGAGGAAGGCTCAGGTAGATAAATAAGATCCATGGGTTCCTCCACATCAGGCATTGTTACATCATCTACCTATAGAGATAGTTTCCACAATCGTACGGTTCTTCCTTTTTGCCACACCATTCTGCTCAGGAGTATGTGGTGTAGTAGTCTCCCTCTTAATGCCAGCCTCAGATATCCCTGAGTGAACCAACTATAATATATCAAAGGTCTTGCTTTGGCTTGAGGGGAATGGTCCCATTTTGAGCTTTCCTTCGGCACATCCCAAACATACACCTTCTTTCTCTACTTGGAATTCGGGCATCCCTCTCACCATTTGTTTTACATCGGGTAGAGCTTTGTAATGAAGCTGGGAAAACCTCTCATGCTAAAGTTCAGACTGAAGATTTGTGTCACAAGACATGACATCTAGCAAACTTCCATCGACCTGATATAATGAATCAACACTAAACCCAAGAGTAAAGGCATCTTTAACATTATTTTTCCATATACATACCTTGCCATCGTTGAAGGTTACCTTGTAGCCTTTGTCTTCCATTACCGAGATGGACACTACGTTCTTTTTGAGGTGAGGTGCATTTAATACATCCTGGACTCTCTAGCCTTCTTAAATGCTTGTCCTCTTCCTTGATTCCCAGCTCTCCACTTACCTTTGACGTTGAATTTGTCATTCCTTTGATTGCCATCACAGGGATTTTGATCATCGTCCAGGCGTGAGTCCTTTCTATTAGGGCACTCCCTTGCATAGTGACTTTCTTCATTGCAAATGTAACATCGTCATTTTCTTCTAGCCTCAGGTCCAGCCTTTCCTTTTGATTTAGTCCTGGAATTATTTCTTTTCTTTGCATGAGAAGAAAAGGCAGGAGGAGGACCTTTAGACAAGGGAATTTCTTGCTCTTCTACCCTTGTTTCTTCTTGAATGCATCTAGCCATTAATTCCTCGAAACGAGGAATTACGTACCATTTGGATGGTAATCCTCCAAGAGTAGTGAGTGCCATTCCCTTCTAAGTGATAGCCTCCCCAATAGACAGGAGATCGTTCCTGATTTCGGTGATCCTTAAGAAGTATGCTTGCATACTCTCATCTTTACCCTTCTTAATTTCCTTCATCTTATTCCCAAGAAACAAAACTTGATTTGCATCATTAAATTTAAATAGACTCACCAGTCTATCGTAGATTTCCTTGGAGGTGTCTAGATCAGAGATGTAGGCCACCAAGTGCTTATCGATAGAGTCCCAGATGATCTTCTATTTTGACTTCTTCAGTTTTCCATTTGTTCCATGCAGCAGCGGATGCATTTGATGGAGGCTCAACAATATTGCCTCTCACGTGACCCAACACTCCTTGATCCTCGAGGGTTAGATCAATAGACATCTTCCATCCGTGATAGTTAGCTTTCTCACGGAGCTTGTCTTCGGTAGGAAAGAGTATTGAGGACCCTATAGTTCTTTTAGGATAGCCTTGCTAATCTTCTCTTCGGTGATTGCTCTTGCTCTTGCTCGAGCTTTATCTTCACCTCAGCTCTAATACCATGTTAGGTTATGGTATGTTCTATGCTTATAAAAGTTTACTTCTTTTTCTTATTATATTCCATCGATTAGCAATCACATGTACATAAAGTAAAGTGCAGATAGAACATTAAACGATCGACAGAAAACAAGCCAAGACAAGAGACACAAGATGTGGCGGCTAGCCAGGGACAAACCCCACAATGTGTGTGGAAACCCTTTGATCAAATCTTCTTTTGTCTTCAATAATTCAGCAGAGAGAAATAGTACAGTAAATCTGATTCATATCAATAGTAGCAAACCCTAAATAGCATCAGCATTACCCGCTTTATTATCAAACTAGGGCAGATGATATCTCACAAACCGACTGTCGGATTGACTTCATTCCACCACCAAAAGTTTCGGCTTCTAGAGGAGGTTCAGATGAACCTACAGCGTAGTTCCAAAGAGGAGATCTTCTAAGCCACGCAATTGAATCTTTACTTCTGCAGTTGCAGCGTCAATTTCA
The DNA here is from genome assembly GCA_000404065.3 of Pinus taeda. Lineage (NCBI taxonomy): Eukaryota > Viridiplantae > Streptophyta > Pinopsida > Pinales > Pinaceae > Pinus > Pinus taeda. The sequence continues at coordinate 59,221 of APFE031567939.1, read as the reverse complement.
GTAGTTTCCGGCTTCAAACTAGGGCAGTCGATATATTGCAAACCGTTCATCGGATTGACTTCATTCCACCAGCAGAAGTTGCGACTTTCAGAGGAGGTTCAGATGAACTTACACCGCAGTTCCAAAGAGGAGATCGTTTAGACCACGCAAGTCAATCTTTACTTCTGCAGTTGTAGCTTCAAATTCAGTATCTTCCGGCTTCAAACTAGGGCAGTCGATATATTGCAAACCGTTCATCGATTTGACTTCATTCCACCACCAGAAGTTGCAGCTTTCAGAGAAGGTTCAGATGAACCTACAACGCAGTTCCAAAGAGGGATCTTCTAGGCCATGCAATTCAATCTTTACTTCTGCAGTTACAGCTTCAAATTCAGCATCTTCCGGCTTCACATGTGTGAGAGAGAGAGACCCATTTCAGTTCATTAGCGAAGAGACTCATATGTACGCAGTAGAGAGAGAGGGATGTGATGAGATGAGTGAGTCCAAATGAGGAAAAGTCCTCTTATATTTATACACAACGTTGGTGGGTGAATAGATGCGACTCTTGGGCTTCTGAGCCTACATGAGTTGTAGGTCGGCTTGATAATAATTCCATAATCAAAATAAATTCATATCTCCATGAATACTTATCGGAATCGGATGGTATTTATATCAATCCTACACCTCTCGATGAGAGGAATCTAATAAAAATATTATCAGCCATGAATAAGATGACCCACATGAAGTTTTTCCCTGGTTGCCAATTTTAACAATAGGTCTCTCATACTGACACCTTATGAGTATGACCTCCTTTTAACAGATGCAGACCCTCTCATTTGCAAAAGTAAGAAGGAGTTGCATTTTAGATTTGGAATGGTGAATTGCAAGCCCATGACTACCTCGATGGAGCTTAACTTTCAGAAGTTATGTGGTAGTGATGCTGGACCATATTTGGGATATGCCTCTGAGTTTCATAAACTCCTTCACATTGATTTTCTTGGTGAACTTCCATCTAGATATATGTTTTGCAGTTAGCATGTTGGGCTCATATGTTTGGTTGAGCCTCACTAGATTGGTGCAAAGAATATTCTAAGATATCTTCAAGGCACAATCGTTCATGGATTGAGATACACTTCTGGAAATATGAAGCTGCATGATTATTCGAATGCTAACTCTGTAGCGAGTGTGGAGGATCTCAAGAGGAATTTTGAGTGCTCATTCTCCTTGGGTTCTGCTCGATATCCAGGATGAGTAGGAAAAAAGAGATAGTTGCTTTGAGTACCGCTAAAGCCGAATACATAACTACAAGTATGATCTTGTGTGAAGTTTCCTTGTTGTGGAAGCTCTTCAGTGAGTTGTTTGTACACATAATCAATACCATTGTGATCCTCTGTGTCAACTAGGGGGGATTCGATTGTTGAGGAATCTCATATTCTATGATTGCTCCATCATATAGACATTAGATACTACTTTATCTAGGATATGGTACATTCAATAGTAAAACACATAATTATACATAGTTAATTAATATATTTTTTTTCATTGAATATGTTTTACATTATTGGTTTAAATCCCATAGAGGAAATTATGAGATCAAAACCAAATGTTTCCTACAAATAATGAAGGGTGAGTCATGTTCCATCTAACCATAGGCTTAGTCATTTATTCTATCTTTTATAGCTAACTACCCTTCGGTCAGATTGTAAATCCATGAGGGAACTTCTCACTCATCATTACATGGTGGAGTCATGAAGGGAATTCTTCTTCAACAAGTCAAACTCATTGATTTCTCTATAAATCCAACTAAGCCTAGCTTCTACCTAGCTATTATGAGTGGTTTCTCAACTGCACGTCACAACAAGCACCAAAGGCAAATTCTCTCCCAAGATTTATCCCTAAAACATTGTTGTAATTGGGAAACAATAAATTGATGTTCTAACCCTATGAATGGACCCTTCAATACCTTTCTTCTTCCATTGTAGTAGTCCACTTATATCATGCCTTCTTTGTGCTCTTCCTATCAACTTGATGAGAGACATTGACCTTATTTTACCCTTGAGATCCATGGCCTAAACATACTACCATATTTTAGACAAAATTCGGCCTTAACATAGGTCAATCGCAATCTCAAATCATTCTAATTTATCTACCTTATCATAACGGTCTTCCAACAATGAAAGACCATGCAGAGGAGCCATGTGTGGAGGCTATGGCCACAATATTCTCCTTTCCCCGAGGGAGAATCGTAAGGAAAACAAATTTCCTGGTATGGGAAATGATCTTACGACATTGCTTCAAAGTAATAAAAGAGATGGTGGTAGGAAGTGCTACCTCTAGTATCCTATACAAATTATTTCCCAAAGTAATAATAACAGTGCAATGCCTAGACTCATACACAACATATTGCTTCCACAAGTATGGTTGTTCTAATATTACATCACAAAATTCAAGAGGAGAAACATCACAAATTACTTCATCCATGAAGGGCTTGATGATGTAGGGAAGGCGACATTACTCGCTAACATGAAAATCTCATCCTTAGGGAAGCCTCCCAATGGTGTATGACTGTGGTTGTGATGTGATCAATAGGTCTAGCCGATTCACAACCTCTACTGAATGGGGGTCTTTTGGCTCCCATTATTGACAATGAACTACGACATAGAACCCTTCACCCACATCTGTGAGTGGAAGAGGCACTCCCCCTCCTAGGGATCTTCGGGCTCATTCCTTTAGATCTTGATGGTGGCAACAGTGGTAGTGGGCTCTACATTAATAATATGCTTCCCTTTTTAATTCTGCCTATGAGGTTCTAACTCAAAGTCCAAAGATGAATATGATTTAGAAGCCTTGAGCTCAGCCTCGAGTGACTACTTGTCCCTACATTCCCTTGTGTTGTGAGTGGGGATCTTATGGAACTCACACCATTTTCCCATGGCCTTCTGTTTCTTCTTGGTGTTGTTCTTTGTTTGTGGCTTTGACATGTTGTCTTTGGTTACCTCTCCTTCAATTTTTCCTCTTCTATGTAGTTTGGAGGCACCTTTCCCTTGCTTCACATTCTCATATCCAAATTCTCGCCACTTCTCTTTAAATTTTTGTTCGATATTGACAATGTATCGATAGGTCATGCCAAGCAAGGAGATGTCCATGAACTCTATCTCATCCTGGATTTACTTGTGCAGATAATTGTGGTACTTGAGTACCAAATGTCACTCAGAATCCTTGATATGCAACTTTGTGTGAAGGGTATGAGAAATATATGTGAACTCTAGCATGTCTTAGTCCCTTCGTGCTACGACATGGTCGAATTTATGTATTTATTCTCATAGCTCTCGAAAGGGTAATACTACTACTTAATGGTGTCCCAAAAATAATTCCACGTGGGTGTGGCTGGAAATAGTGAGGGTTCACTCTCATCCCTTTTCTCACAGTAGGATTCCCACTAGTCCTTGACATGGGGGTTGGCTTTGAGGAGTGCAAAAGTTATATTTTCTTGGTTGGAAAAATCATGAACCAAAAAATATCCTTCTAGCAAATTTAACCATATATCTAAGGAATTTGCATCTATCTTACCTTCAAATATGGGGATACCAAGGTTGACTTGTACCTTAAAGGGTGTGGTACTTCTAGAGTAGCTTCTATAAGGAGATGCATCACCTATGGCTAGTTGCTAAAGGATTTAGGCAAGGTTGTGCATCATTGTGTTCCTATGTCGCTCGAGGGCCTCTTCAAGAAATATTTTGGAAGGATATCCTACCCCGTCATCTTACTTTTCTTCTTCCATGGGAGGCTTTCACGGTTTGCAAGGGTAGTCTTGCAAAGGCTCAACGAGTTTGAACCCTAACTCCTTATACCATGACCTCATTGGGGACATGCAAAGAAAAATAGAAAAGGAGTAGGCAAATTTGATACCACTTATCCAAAGTTAAACGTGAACACAAAAAAATATAGATATAACCATAAATAAAGACTTGTAACATTAATAACACTTCATTTCATTAATATCAAAGAAGTGAAGAAGGCTTACATACATAATGGAAATAAACTAGCTCACACGATGGTAGCTTATTTCTGAGAAGAGATGTGGAAACTATATGCCTTTGAACTATGTTACAATGGGGCTAAAATGTCTATTTATTATTGAGAAAGAATGAAAATTTTGAAACGTCTAGAAACCTTACCCTAGGAGATGAAGTGGCAAAATTGTGGGTTGTGTTTCGGTAAATTGGTACATAAAATTCTTGATGTCGTGAATTTATCTTACGATATTTGTATGATGTACACAATACCTCATGAGAAATATCTATTCGAGGACCACAACTTTTGACTGCAAGCATGAGTTAAAATATCATAGTTTCCCCTTTTCCAAAAAAACTTCATTTAGGGCCTCAAAACGGTTGAGGAAGTTCAAGACCCAAAAAACTACCAAAAATAGTAAATTGTGCTACAATTAAGGACACTCAAAATATAAAAGAAATTATTGTGGGGGTCTAACTCGAATAGGTGGGTGGCCGCTAATATCAACCTTGATCACAACATCTCCTACAAGATGAAATGTGAGAGTCACTAATATGCAAAGCTCCATCAATACTGAACTCTACTACAACTCTTTGCATCATTGATATGAAATGTGGAGATCTAAATTAATACTATGCTTCACGAAATAGATGTACTCATACTACTTCCATTAGAGCTCATGCACTCAAGAAACCAAGCTCAGTAATGGATCTAAAGCATACTCACACAATGCAATCTCCCTTAACTAACTTACCCTCACCATCAATGAGCAACCAGCTCCCAAGTGATGAATAAAAAACATGTAAGGTGAAATTGAGCTTGGGGCTAGGATCAAGGGTTAAAAGTTTGGACCAAATCAACTAAATAAGATCACTACTTGTGCACTAAATGAGTTCACATCATTGGAGGGATTTTTCAAACTATTTCCAACCTTTGCAACCTTTTCTAGAAGCACCTAGGAATTTCCTTGCTAATTCTCTTGTGATTTACACGAGAAATGCAGAGAAAATATCGCGAGAATCCTTACTTGCACACATAACACTATATGAAATTGAGTGGAACCTTCGATCTCTCCCATAGGACTATATTTGAGTGACTCGATCCTTTTAGTCACTCCGAGAGGCTTGGCTCCATCCAACTTGGGAAAAGGATGAAGAAAAACTTGAACCCTTCATCTCAGAATGTCTACCACCTATTGGATCACCTTCTCCAACATCCGTAAAATCGTTCAAACCTTTGAAATAGCTTACCACACATCTGCAACTCAATCAAACATGACTCCCAAGTGTCACTTCCAAGTTTACCTAAAAGGCCAACAAACAAGGTTGGCAAGAGTGCCAACAAGTCCTCCACTCTCTAACAATCATCTTCACAAGTTGAAATGCCTATGATAGACTTGCGATACTATGTAGCCCATACCCACCATTGAATATAACATCATCACACTGCAACAAGTCATCTCCATGTGCACAAGCATGAGGACCTAGATGAAGCCCTAGTTTCCAACTCAACTAGTGTGCCAATCATCATCTCTATCACATGTAGATTTGCATCATTCACATGTAGCTTCATCATCAACCAAACCAATACCATCATATGACTATCATGTGTGTCACGTCATATAGATAAGAGAAATGCCAACACAATCATCCCAATGTCAACACAAAGAGTTGCAACCATGCTACAATGAATGGTGTGCAAACATCATCTAGTCTACAAGGGTTTATATCAATGCCAACATGAGCTAGATTCCATCATGGACCAATGCCAACATTAGCTAGCGGGATCCATGCAGACCATAATGCCAATATATCCCTCTCTCTCCCTCTCCAAATCCATATCTCTCTCTTTCCCTCTCGCCTTCATTCTCTCCCCTCGTTTGTCTCATCCTTAATCTCTCTCCCTCTCTTTCTTTATTTCTCTTCAACCTCCCTCCCTATCTCACTATCTTTGTGCCTCTCTCTCTCCACCCCTATCTTAAATTTGATCCCATTGTTCACATCATTGGAAGGAATTTTCAAACTATTTCCAACCTTTACAACTTTTTCTAGAAGCCCCTAGGAATTGCCTTGCTAATTTTCTTGTGATTTACACGAGAAATGTGGAGAAAATCTCGCGAGAATCCTTAATCGCACACATAACACTATATGAAATTGAGTGGAACCTTCAGTCACTCCCACATGCCTCTCTCTAAGTGACTTGACCCTTTTAGTCACTCTCAGAGGCTTGGCTCCATGCAACTTGGGCAAAGGATGAAGAAAAACATGAACCCTTAATCTAAGAACCTCTACCACCTATTGGATCACCTTCTCCAACATCCGTAAAATTGTTCAAACCTCTGACAGAGCTTACCACACATCTTCAAGTGGATCAAACATGACTCCTAAGTGTCACTTCCAAGTTTACCTAAAAGGCCAACAAACAAGGTTGGCAAGAGTGCCAACAATTCCTCCACTCTCTAACAATCATCTCCACAAGTTGAAATGCCTATGATAGACTTGCAATACTATGTAGCCCATACCGACCATTGAACATAACATCATAACACTGCAACAAGTCATCTCCATGTGCACAAGCATGAGGACCTAGATGAAGCCCTAGTTTCCAACTCAACTAGTGTGCCAATCATCATCTCTATCACATGTAGATTTTCATAATCCACGTGTAGCATCATCATCAACCAAACCAATACCATCATATGACTACTCTGTGTGTGACATCATATAGTTGAGAGAAGTGCCAACACAATCATCCCAGTGTCAACACAAAGAGTTGCAACCATGCTATAATAAATGGCATCCAAACATCATCTAGTCTACAAGGGTTTATATCAATGCCAACATGAGCGAGTTTCCATCATGAACCAATGCCAACATCAGCTTGTGGCATCCATGCAAACCATAATGCCAATACATCCCTCTCTCTCCCCTTCCAAATCTGTATCTCTCTCTTTCCCTCTCTCCTCTCTCTCTCCCCTCGTTTGCCTCTTCCTTCATCTGTCTCCCTCTCTTTCTTTATTTCTCTCCAACCTTCCCCCTTATCTCACTATCTTCATGCCTCTCTCTCTCCACCCCTATCTCAAATATGATCCCATTGTATAGTGTTTAGAAAAGTGTCTATATTACTACATCCTTTATTTCTAATTTATGTAGCCTTTATCCACTTAATCATTACTACATCTCACATCACACCCTTTATTTCTAATTTATGTAGCCACCAAAAACTGTGTGTTATTTGGTATAGAGCATGCATGTACCAATGCATTTAATGCCCTATGAGCCGGTTAGCCTTTGCTTTTCTTTGCAGTGAAACTTTAAATCGTTGAAAGTATTCCGATGGGACTTTTAGCCCGTAAGTGAAGTGTCATTAGGCTTTTAAATATATGAGCCGGTTAGCCTTTGCTTTTCTTTGCAGTGAAACTTTAAATCGTTGAAAGTATTCCGATGGGACTTTCAGCCCGTAAGTGAAGTGTCATTAGGCTTTAATTATGGGAGCGTGAAGCTTTTATAGGATTGTTTAAATATGGAGCCTGTTCCGTCTAGTGTTTTACTCTACACATGATTTCTTCCCGCAGGAAGCCCATATATTTGTTCATTCACAACCATTAGGAGATTTTAGTTTGTTGATCACTAGTTCCGCTAACTGCAACACTGAAAATGCCATAAACCTTTGCCTTTCCGCAGGCGCATGATTCAAACCACATTTTTCGCTCTCGTTACTTCCTCAGTGCTTCATTTTACAGCCCTAGAAATTGCACCGTGGAATTAAATGGATCCACTCATTCTTTCGCTTGAGACTCTCTATGATCGCTTCGTCGAATCGATTGCTGATTATCTTGAAGTAGTCCACCGTCTTCAAAGATGCGACGAGGACGTCGAAAGATTGGAAAGAAACCTTTTCGCAGCGTCGATGCTAAGGGAAATAAATATTCAACGATATTTGTTCGATGGGTGGAGCGTCCCGCCATCCCAAGCGGACATCGAAAATCAATGGAAAAGGGTGGAAGAGGCCGTGAGAGAGAGAAATGACAGAGAAATCGAAACCGTCTCAGCATTGGAACTAAAATGGGATCTGCAATTGCGAAAGGCCAATGGCCTTCAGCATTTCAAGAATTGTTACGAGAATTTGAAGGGAGCACTGGATAGCGCTGAAAGCAGCGTGGAGACGCAAAGACGTCGTCTCCAGATGTTGCTGGGTGCTATTTTCGATACGGCAGACCTTGCCCAGGATTTCAACTCGTCTCCTCCCATTTATGAAGATGTTCGCCCACATGGTCGCGCTGATGCTGTTCTCTCACAGGATTCCACCGATACTTTTTATGTTCCATCCGCTGCTCCTCTCTCAGAGTCTCCCATCAATACTGTCGTTGTTCTTCCCCAAGAAGATGCTCCTCATGCGGTTTCTGCACCACCTGCTGCTGCTGCCGCTTCACAGGGTCCGACTCATACTGTTCATACACTCAGAGCATCCTATCGACACTGTTTATACTGCACCCTATGCTCTCTCAGAGCATCCTATCGATACTGTTGATGCTCCATAGGTCAAAATTGGAGGTTTAGTTCCCTTTATGCTTTGTTGCAAAGATGGTTTGCTTGAATATTTAATTCTAGAGATGTTAGATGCAGATTTTACTGCCAGAGTTGAAAGAGATTACATGAGACAAAAATACTTTTGATTTATACTGTGCTGCCATGGAATTGTAGTACATTTTTCCTAATTAATATTGCACTTGATTGTGTTTGAACCAATGCCATATGAATGGGTAAGCCAGAGCAAAAACGGAACCGTAGTTCTTTGTTGTAGGAATAGGCTTGCTGGAATTTTTCTTAAAATATTTATTATAAGTAGGTTGAACTTAGGTTGTGGTGGGCTCATTTATTGGATTTATGGATTACCTCTGAGATAGAAGATAAAGAACTAGCTGCTTATAACACATTATATGTTATTATAATATTGTGTTGGAGTTGTTTTTTTTCTGGAGCATTATAAAGGATAGGGAAGATGGACTTTCAAAAGGGATGGGAAAGAGAAATAATGATTATTTTAAGTTGAGATATTTCTTTCAGATTGAGCTTTGAAACCATGCTCATATAGCAAGTGCTACTTTTAGGAAAACATAAATTAGTCTTAAGGTCTATGTTTCCTCTATGAAACATGAGTTTTTGCACATTATTGATTGTTAAAAGCCTTCTGTGATCTCTAAAAATTTTACAGTTTCATATGATTGCATTCTGTGAATTTAAGGGCCTTTTGGATGTTTTTGTGTGCATTCATTTCCTAGCTCTATTCTTTACAATTGTTTTCTCATAATTTTAAAAGCATAACATATATTGAATTATGCATTCCATACTTTTGGTGCTACTTTTGACATAACCTCATCAACCACTACCATTATTTATTTTACCAATTACATGCATCAATTTTGCACTGGGCTACTTAGATCATAAATTTAGAAACTTTAGGGCTTACAACTCCCCTACATGTAGATTTCAGGTTCACCTCATTAGATGATGTGGTGGTTTTATTGTAGTTAAGATTATTAAATTAATAAGATTCTGGTTGGTTATTTAAAGAAAATTAACCAAACATTAACTTCCTGATACCTTTCATTTTTTTGGACTGATATGAATTCATATAGGTTCTTGACTCATTTTCATGAGGTGTTGTTGAATCACATATCTTTCTATGTATTAGAATTATGTTTCTATGTGAAAACATGGTATTTCATAGGATATTGTAGCTTTGATATAGTATTTCTTCAACTATATGCAATAAGGTATTGATCTGACATAAGGTATGAAATAAGGTATAAGCATGTAATCCCCAAACATATTTAAGGATCAACATCCTTTTTCTAAGGAAAAAAAAAAGATATTTTAAAATTAACAAATCTACATAATTATTTGACCCCTTTCCTAAGCCAATCTGAATCTTGCAAGAATGATGTTCATGTAAGAAATAGACAACCCCTCCTCCAAAAAACCTCTTGCAATAAGTTTAGATTGATGACTTGTTTTGTTTTAGCATGAGTGTGTATTAAATATGTGTTTATTTCTTATTGTATCCTAATGTAGGCTTTATTTGGGAAGGGACATAAGGGTGATTCCCTAAATCATATACTAGAGGGAACTTCAAGAAAAAAGGGAAAGAGAAATAATGATTTTTTTGGTTTTGGGAATGTTCTTGAGATTAACCTTTCAAACCATGCTCTTATAGCAAGTATTGTTGAAGAATCTAAGGTATATAGGTTATAGTGAGATTCTTGTGATGATCATAAAAATTTGTAAAGTACTTCTACTTTTCTTATTAGCACAATCTTCTCTTATTATTATTAGTATTATTAGTGTGTGTTGGTCTTACTTCATAAATTAACTACCAAAGAAAAAGAGACAAGAACACTAGGAGATGAGGCAAAACCTCTCTCTCACCTATAGAGGAAGACCAGTATTGAAGCTTAAATTGACAAAAGCCAAAGGCTAGACCCTTGACTAGTAGATACTCTGAGCAAAAGGCACAATCTATCTTTCTTAGCAAGGAACAATCTCTCTTTCTTTTTGCTTTAATCCATTTTTCTAGGTTGCACCTTGATCTCTTCCTGACTAAACTCTTTTTTGGGAAAATACATAAACCCTACATGTGCTTATAGACCTCTTTTGTGGTGTCCTTCTCTCCTTCTCTACATGTCCTTATAGACCTCTTTTGTGGTGTCCTTCTGTCCTTCTCTACATGTGTTAATTTTAGGTATGTTCTATGCCTAGAGAAATTTATTTCAATTTTCTTAGCTCAATATGTTTTCAAATTAGCAATCACTTTTAAAGTAAACAGCAGATAGAACATAAACATAAATAGCCACAGAAAAACCCCAATGTGTAAAAACCTTAATCAATTCTTGTTATATGTTCTTCAATAGTTCAACAGAGAGATAGCATATTTACAATAGAAGTCAACACTTTGACTTATCTAGATAATAGCATAAATCATCTCATACATGAGATCGCTTGAAATACTGCTACTTCACTCTGTTACACCATGTTGCACCCATCATCCCAATGTTGGACCTTATGACCATGCTCATGTTGCACTGCTATCCCAGGGATGTACCTTGTGCGATGCTGCACCATGTTGCACCCATCATCCCAATGTTGGACCTTATGACCATGCTCATGTTGCACCGCTATCCCAGGGATGTACCTTGTGCCATGTTGCACCATGTTGTCACCCATGTGCTTGTTGTACCATTATTGCTTTGTGTTTTTGCTACACCAATTGTAGCACCTTGTTGTTGTTGTCCCATGTACCATACAATACCATACTATTGTAGCACCATGAACTTGTTGCACTAAATATAATTGTCCAATGTACCATACCATTATGTACACTATGTACAGCCATGATGTACTTTGTACACTATGTACAACCACCATGTACTTGTTGTCACTGCTTCACAATGTCATAGTTGCTCTAAGCATTGTCTGTGGTAACATGGTGTTGTCCCAACATGTTGTCCTTTCACAATGTCATAGTTGTCCTAATCATTGTCTGTCCTAACATGTTGCTATCCCAACATGTTGTTGTCCTAACATGTTGCAACATGCTGCTGTCCCAACATGCTATTGTCCCAACATGATGTTGTCTGAACATGTTGTTGACCCAACATGCTATTGTCCCAACATGCTGTTGTCCAATGAGTTTGCAACACCATGTACCTTTGTTTCCATGTCACAACTTCTGTCCCATCACAGGTTGTTATGCTTTGGATGTTGTCAAGCCATGCTTGCCAAGTTGTACATGCTTACACTGTTTCTTTTAACAACAATCTCATCATCAAATTATCTTAGTCAATTCTTCATTATATTTTCTTCAATATTTTTTATGATAACTTGTCATTCCTCTTAAATTATAACTTGTCATTCCTCTAATCATTGAACAGGTCCCTCAAATTATTGTTATCATCATCAAGTGATGTGTCCTTACCTAGGATACTCCTTTGCATAATGGTCGAACTTGTTACAACCAAGGCGCCTTTCCTTCCACCTTTAGATCAAACTTCCTGTTGAAGTGATGTTCAGGTAAGCCATCAGAAACTTCTGCTACACCATTCTAATAATATTCTCTACTTAGACATCACCCTTGGTGAATTCTAAGAGGGATGAGGAATCCATTGATCCTTTCATCCTTACCCAACTGTCTTTGGTGATTTATCTTTCACTCTTGCTTGGCATTATTTCATCTCAACTCTCATACCATGCTAATTTTAGGTATGTTCTATGGTTAGAGAAATTTATTTCAATTTTGATAGTTAGCTAAATACCTTTTGGAGATTAGCAATCACATCAACATTAAAGTAAACTGCAGATAGAACATAAGAATAAATCATAGAATACAATACAAGACAACAGGACACAACATGTGGGGCTAGCCAAAAAGAACCCCAATGTGGGAAACCCTTCATCAATTCTAGTACATCTACAACAGAAGTCAACACTTTGACTTATCTATGTAATAACATAGATAATCTGTAAGAATATGATACATGAGATCACTTGAATACATGCTGCTACAACTAATTCTCCAAGGTGACTCCTACACCTATCATTATGTTGCATCTAGCCATCATGTTGTACTTCACCCTACCCCATCATGTTGTACTTCACCCTGCCCTCCATATGACAGAGCTTGCCTAGGATTTCAACTCCTCTCCTTCAATTTATGAACATGTTCCCCCACATGGTCGAGTTGAGGATGTTGTCTCACACGATTCCACCAATACTTTCTATGTTCCACCCACTACTCCTCTCTCAGATTCTCCCATCAATACTGTCATTTTTCTCCCCCAAGAAGGTCACCCTCATGTTGTTTCTGCACCACGTGCTGCTGCTGTTGCTGCCTCACAGTAGGATATGCGCCACCATATTGTTCATACTCTCAGAGCACCCTATCTACATTGTTTATACTCCACCCCATGCTCTCTTAGAGCATCCTATCAATACTATTGATGCTCCATAGGTCAAAATTGTGAGGTTTAGTTCTTTTTATGCTTTGTTGCAAAGATGGTTTGCTCGAATATTTAATTCTAGAGATGTTAGATGCAGATTTTACTGCCAGAGTTGAAGGAGATTACATGAGGCAAATATACTTTTGATTTATATTTTTCTCCCATGGAATTATAGTACATTTTTCCTAATTAATATTACACTTGATTGTGTTTCAACTAATGCCATATGAATGGGTAAGCCAGAGCAAAAACAGAACTCTAGTTCTTTGTTGTATGAATAGACTTGCTGGTATTTTCTTTTAATATTTATCATAAGTAGGTTGAGCTTAGTTTGTGGTAGGCTCACTTATTGGATTACCTATTAGATAAAAGATGAAAGAAATAGAAGATAAAAGAACTAGCTACCCATAACACATCCTACCATCAACAGTTATATGCTATTACCATTGTGTTGAGATTCTTTTTGGTATAGAGTTGTCCTTGGGATAATTTAATTCTCAAGGAACGTTCCAAGGAGCATTATAAATTATTGGGAAGATGGACCTTCAACAGGGATGGGAAAGAGAAATAATGGTTTTTTTTAGGTTGGGATATTTCCTTCACATTGAACTTTGAAACCATGCTCATATAGAAAATGTTATTTTTAGGAAACCATTAAATAGTTTTAATGTCTATTTCTCCTCTATGAAACATGAGTTTTTGCACATTATTTATTATTAAAAACCTTTTGTGATGTCTACAAATTTTACAATTTCATATGGTTGCATTTGGTGAATTGAAGGGCCTTTTAGATGTTTTTGTGTGCATTCATTTCCTATCTCATAATTTGAAGAGGGTAACACATATTGAATTATGCATTCCATACTTTTGGTGTGACTTTTGACATAACCTCATACCATTAGTTATTTTATCGGACTACATACACCAATTTTGCACAGGGGCTACTTACATCATAAGTTTAGAAACTTTAGGACTTACAACTCCCTTACATGTAGATTTGAGGCTCACCTCATTAGATGATGTGGTGGTTTTATTGTAATTAAGATGATTAAATTACTAGGATTCTAGTTGGCTATTTAAAGAAAATTAACCAAACATTAATTTAGTGATACCTTTCATTTTTTTGCACTGATATGCATTCATATAGGTTCTTCACTCATTTTCATGAGGTGTTGTTGAACCACATATGTTTCCATTTTTTACAATTATATTTCTAGGTGAAAACATGGAATTTCATAGGATATTGTAGCTTTGATACATAACCACAAAATCTTACAACAATTGTTATATTGGTGTATAATGGATTGGAATGGTTTAATATGGATGATTCATGTGTATAAGAGCTTGTTTCATTCTTAGATATCATTTTTCATCAACAAATTGAAAAAAATGTGTTATAGGATGTCTTTTTTAGCTTCCTTAGTATCTATTTCCAATAGTAAATGCACACATTTTTTCTTGTTCCTTTTTATAAAAGTGAAAAAACCCCTTTCTTATAATTTCCTATAACCACATTAGATATCTTTTATAGTGGTTGGCCTATAAAATGAATACACATGTGAACTAAAAATGAATGGAATTTTATGAAAAAGGTGAAATGGATGTGGACTGTAGTTTATCATTTTACTAGTTTGGAGGCATGATCTCGTTGGAATTGATTGATAGAATTGGTATATTGGAGTAATGAACACCCTCCCCTTCTTACCATAATGCTACTATAGGTTTTATACTCTAGTCATGTTTATGTTGATGCTAACTATTTTTGGTTCATATAGTTGAATTTACACCTTGGTTGATGCTTCCTCTCCTAGTGTTGTCATTGAATTTTCTAGGCCTAAAATGTTAAAAGTGGAATCCTTTGCTCAAATAATGGATGGTACTAATATAGAGATTTCATAAACTCATATCATGAGAGTGTGTAGGTTGATGTTCAATTTGTAAAATGTTTGTACATATCAAGGATCTATGTTAGTACAAGCCAAAAATGACAAATATTATTGTTAGTTATTTGAATATACCATTATGTTATTACTGTACAATATGTTAGGTGTTGAATCCTACTTCTTCTTAAGGACATAATTAATGCAATTTGGAAATGATTAATTAATGTTCTTAGTCTCTTTAGAGATGTGAAAGTGAACGTTTGTCTATATGATTGTGATAATATTGTTGAGAATGATGATGATAGTGATGATTATGATGGTCATGTATGAATTCAAATCTTCAATAGGTTTCTTTTTCCTCTACCAAAAAAAATTAATTTTTTTTAGTAAAATGAAAACATTACATTATTCTTATGGAACTATGTGCATGGGGATAACCATGTCTAAGGACAAAATCCAATTGTCTTTCCCATGATCATATATTTATAGTCTAGAAAGGTAAAAAAAAAAGTGAGGTCACATCAGCAACTTGTAAATAACTATAGAAAATATACATCACATCTCCTTGATCATGATAAAAAATAGGCATAAATATATTCTAATATTATGTAAATTGTTGAGCCTACTTTGGACCTACTATGAAGGTCACATGGAACTATGTCTTGACTCTTAATGTCCTAGCCTATGTGTTCAATGAAATTCCCTATGTGTTCAATAACATTCTAAACTCCATTATTCTGCAAAGCGCCTACTTTATAAAGTGAGTATGGGATGTATTCAACTCTCTTGTGTAGATATGGTAGCATGACACTTGATATAAAAACAAGTTTGACATGGAGTATTTCTTCAACTATATGCAATAAGGTATTGATCTCACATAAGGTATGCAATAAGGTATAAGCATGGAATCACCAAACATATTTAAGGATGAACATCCTTTTTCTAAGGAAAACAATAAAAGATATTTAAAATTAAAAACTCTACATAATTATTTGATCCCTTTCCTAAGCCAATCTGAATCTTGCAAGAATGATGTTCTTGTAAGAAAAGGACAAGCACTCCAAAAAACCTCTTTCAATAGGTTTCTATTGATGTCTTGTTTTGTTTTAGCATGAGTGTGTATTAAATATGTGTTTGTTTCATATTGTATCCTAATGTAGGGTATATTTGCGAAGGGACATAGGGGTGATTCCCTAAGTCATATACTAGAGGGAACTTCAAGAAAAAAAGGGAAAGAGAAATAATGTTTTTTTTTGGTTTTGGGAATGTTCTTGAGATTAACTTTTCAAACCATGCTCTTATAGGAAGTATTGTTGAAGAATCTGGGGCAACTAGTGAGATTCTTGTGGTAATCATAACAACTTGTGAAGTAGTTTTACATTCCTTATTAGCACAATCCTCTCTTATTATTATTAATATTATTAGTATGTGTACAACTACCAAAACAAAAGAGACAAGAACACTTGGAGATGAGGCTAAACCTCTCTCTCACCTAGAGAGGAGAAACCCTGTAAAAATTTCTCTTATTGAAGCTTAAATTGACAAAAGCTAAAGGCTCAACAGTTGACTAGTAGATACCCTAAGCAAAAGACACAATCTATCTTTCTTAGCAAGGCACAGTCTCTCTTTCTTTGTCCTTCAATCCATTCTTCTATGTTGCACCTTGATGCCTTCCTACACACTTCTTGATGAAACTAGCACCTCTTTTAAGGGCAACTACACAAACCCTACATGTCCTTAGACACCTCTTCTTTGGTCTCCTTCTTTCCTTCTCTACATGTGTTAATTTTAGGTATGTTCTATGCTTAGAGAAATTTATTTCAATTTTCTTAGCTCAATATGTTTTCGAGATTAGCAATCACATTAGCATTAAATTAAGCTGCAGATAGAACATAATCATAAATCATAGAAGACAAGCCAACACAATAGGACACAAGATGTGGGACTAGCCAAGGAAGTCAACACTTTGAGTTATTTAAATAAGAGCATAGATCATCTCTAAGAAGATGATAGATGAGATCAGTTGATGACATGCTACTTCACCCTTGTTGCACATTTATCCTAAACTATTGTCCGTGGTTATCTTACACTGCTATCCCAGTGTTTAGCACAGTTGTTCCTTGTGCCACTATTGCACAGTTTTCACCTGTGTGCTTGTTGCACCATTGATGCTTTGTGTATTTGCTACACCAAGTACCATACTATTGTCCTATTGTGCTTGGTGCACCTTGTTGTTGTTGTTGTACCATGTACCATACTACTGCAGCACCATGAACATGATGCACTAAATACAGTTGTTAACATGATGCAGCACCATGAACATGTTGCACCATGTCCAATGTACCATACTTGTTAAAATTGGCAACTAGTGCCGAAATCCATGTGGTCATCTGATTTATGGCAGCTGATATTTTTCTTGGATCCCTCATTGAGAGGTGTAGGATTGATCTAAAAATCATCCAATTCAGAAAAGTATTCATGGAGTTATGAATTTATTTGTGTTATAAGACAATTCGTAAAGATCTACGAGCCACTAAATAACACCCACATGTTCTCAAGGTTTTAGTATAAAAAGAGGTGACTTGATTATCATTTCAACACACACTTCAGTCTTGATTTCTCTCCACTTTTTTTCAGTTTTACTCGAAGAGAGATCAAGGAGTGGAAGCCCTAGAATTTGGAGGAAAGGAGGTTACTCAGATAGGAGTGAAGCTATAGAAGGGATCTACTTTGACCTAAAGGAGTTAATGGAATAAGTCTAACCCAGATCTGGAGGAGGCCTTAACAAGTCCTAGTCGTAGTCCTAAAGCAACCCTAACTACACGTCTACCTAGCACTAACTGCAGGTCTATTCAAGCCCTAGACTCAAGTCTATTGAGGTGTCTTGGGTGCAAGAAAGGGTATTGTATGATGCTACAAGAAGAAGGTAGGGTACATAGGGAGTTAAGGTTTGGTTCAAGGCTAATCGAGCTTTTGTTAGAGGGTTGAGGAGCTCATCTTTGACCTTGGAGGCCGAGTTGAAGAAGGGTGATCATAGGTATGTTTGGGGCAACGAAAAGGTAAGGGAAGCCTGTTTTGAGCGGGCTATATGTGACAGTGTGGGACTATGGAAGGCCACAGTTCTAACCACCTCAAAACAGGAACAACAAGGAGAGGTTGAGGGCTCAAACATGCCCAAAAGAATAATGTGCTAGTAGAGGAGTCCCATGGGAGTGTGCTACAGTTTTACTAAGGCTTGTTCAAGGACTATGTGAGGATTTTAGGGCTGCCCTAGTTCCTTAACCAGAACAACCACAAACAACATTATACAAACATATTTGGAGCAGCATTTGTATGGTGTGTTTGCACCTAGATACATCTGACAACAAGGTCACTTGGTGGAGAAAGCAATAGGACAGTAACCAATGACATGGTGCAGCAAACCTACAATGGGATAACATCAACAACATTGTGTTGTTATCTCATTAGGACAATAGCAAGTTACAACATGTCAAATGGGGTAGCTAGGCAATGGTGCTTGTTGGAGTATAGCAAATGCGATAATAGTTTTCCAAGCATGAAATGGAAATATCACTTACAGTGGGACAACAGTGCAGTGGGTAGGATGGTGCAGCTATGGCACATAGGACAATTGTGGCACCATGGTGCAACAATGCCACATGGGAAAATAGTGGTAGCATAAGGTACAATAGTATGATGTTTGCAACATGTTTATGAGGTCCAAAATAGTGATGATGAGTTCAACATGGTGCAGTATGGTGAGGTGCAACATAATGATGAGGAGCAACACAATGATAGGTGCAACATGGTGATGGAGTCACCTGAGAGAATTAGTTGAAGCAGCTTGTCTTCAACTTAGTTCAGCTACCTCATGTATCATCTACTTAGAGATGATCTATGCTCTTATTTAGATAAGTCAAAATCTTGACTTATGTTGTATATGTACTATCTCTTTCTCGTGAACTACTGAAGAACATATAAGCATAATTGATCAAGGGTTTCCCCACATTGGGGTTTGTCCCTAGCTAGTGCCACATCCTGTGTCCTCTTGTCTTGTCTTGTATTCTACAATCTATCTTTATCTTCTATGTGCAATTTACTTTAATGTTGATGTGATTGCTAATCTGGAAAAGATATTGAGCTAACTATGAAAATTGAAATAAATTTCTCTAAGCATAAAACATACCCAAATTTAACGTGGTATCATAGGTGAGGCAAAGACAAAGACCAAGCAAGAGTGAAAGAGTAATCACCAAAGACAACTTGGAAAGGACAAGAGGATCAATGGGTTCCTCATCCCTCTTCAAATTCACCAAGGGTGAATTTGAAGCAGAGAACATTATGAGAATGGAAAAGTGAAAGCTTCCGATGGCCCACCTAAAATATCACTTCATTGAGATGTCTAAATCTAAGGCTCAAAGGAAAGGCACATGCCTTGTTTGTAATAAATCTGTCCATTATGTGAAGGAGTCTTTGAATGGCAGGGACATGTCACTTGATGATAACAATCATTCAAGGAATATCTTCAATGATTTGAGGAATGACACGTAATGTAGGTCATCAAGGAAATAACCAACTCTTCAAAGAAAGCAAGGAACTGTAGGTATGAAGAATCAAATGTTGTTTCTAATAAGATGAAGAAGATCATGGATTAGCCCTCTCCTTTAGATTGTTTGGGAATCTCACTTATTAATTGTATTGCATCAAGGCACTTCATCGGATAGAAGGGTGCTCTCTCTAATTTTTTAGAGATAGAAACAATCATGGGATTATACTTTGAGTCAATGCCACCTATCCCAAAAAGGGTCTAGGGAATGTTACCCCTCAATTGAATGAGGGTAACTCGATTCATTTACAAGAATCTCTTTTATGTACTCGATCGCAAGAAGAATTTGGTGTCCATTTTGGAAATGGAAGTCAAAGGTTTCTCGGTGGCATTCATCGATGGAAAGGTACATGTTTGAAAATAGAATTTTCAAATATGCTTTTACTCATGGGTTCAGGGTTGGCAATTTGTATCAAGTTGCAAGATGGTCTATCGGGGATCATGTCAATTGACTTATCTCATCTTTAGCACTTGAGGTATTGTTATTATAGGACCCTACTCGATGTGATTCAAATGGTGACTGGGATGCTTGAACCTAAAAATACCATTAAGGTACATGTCTGAGATGTGCAGAAGGAAAATGTTACAAGGGGATCATTCCCCTCATGTAGTAGGTCCAAGGGTTTGGAACAACCGAAGGGGTTTCATATTCATGATAGGGGATCTCATGTATGTAGATGGAAGAAATCCCTATATGGCTTGAAGCTAACACTCAACGCTTAATATGAGAGGATTGGTAGCTGTCCCATGAAGCTGATCCAAACCATTCCTTGAAGGTTGTGGATGATAGACCTCTTATACTGACACCTTATGAGGATGACCTCTTTTTAACAGATGCAAACCCTCTCATTTGCAAAAGTAAGAGGGAGTTTCATTTTAGATTTGGAATGGTGAATTGCAAGCCCATGACTACCTCGATGGAGCTTAACTTTCAGAAGTTATGTGGTAGTGATGCTGGACCATATTTGGGATATGCCTCTCAGTTTCATCAACTCCTTCACATTGATGTTCTTGGTGGACTTCCGTCTAGATATATGTTTTGCAGTTAGCATGTTAGGCTCATTTGTTTGGTTGAGCCTCACTAGATTGGTGCCAAGAATATTCTAAGATATATTCAAGGCACAATCGTTCATGGATTGAGATACACTTCTAGAAATATGAAGTTACATGATTATTCGAATGCTAACCTGTAGCGAGTGTGGAGGATCTCAAGAGGACTTTTGAGTGCTCATTCTCCTTGGGTTCTGCTCGATATCGAGGATGAGTAGGAAATAAAAGATAGTTGCTTTGAGTACCGCTGAAGCCGAATACATATCTACAAGTATGATCTTGTGTGAATTTTCCTCGTTGTGGAAGCTCTTCAATGAGTTGTTTGTACACATGATCAATACCACCGTGATCTTCTGTGTCAACCAGGGGGGGATTCGATTGTTGAGGAATCTCATATTCTATGGTTGCTCCATCATATAGACATCAGATACTACTTTATCTAGGATATGGTACATCGATGAGCGAGGAGGCTCCATCACATTGAGGCTCATGTACAGGTTATAGACATTCTGTCAAAGCTCCGAGGAAAGGTCAAATTTGTGACTTTTGCGAACGACTTGGAGTCATTGAGAGACCCTCTTATGAGGGTCCTGCATGATGAATGCATTGAGCTCTGGGACCTTCAGGGGGCTTGGGGTACTTCTTGGAGCAACAAGCGGCCATAGGGTGACCACCCTCCCCTAATGGTGTGTTGTGTACAAGGTGAATGGCTTAGTCTTCCTTTGTGATACCCCATGGCGACTTAGGGATAGGATGAGTGGTTCTCCTGTCAAGGCATCTTACCCATGTAGTCTGGGACTGAGGGGAAGTACCTCTCATCTGGCCAATGAGTAGGGTAATGGGGTTAGGGACCATAGTAGTACTATCGATGGATGCATATTTGTATCTACCACACTCCCTATGCTAGGATGACCTCAATTGATGTGGGATCAATGAAACTGATTTGGGATCAGTATGAGTGGTTTGAGACACTCTCTTGTGATATTGATATGGGATCAACGAAACTGAATTTAGGTCAGTAAGAGTGACATAACACACTCTCTTTTGGAATTGATCTGTGATCAATAAGAGTGGTATGACACACTCTCTTCATATGGAACTGACTTCGGGTCAGTAGAGAATGGTATGAGACATTCTTGATCAATTATTCTTCTTCACGGTTCAGTAGAGAAGAGGAGTGCAAGGCACTAATGGAAGAGATAGTATAGTCGGATAGATGGATCAGCGAATGGAGTTCTCCCTAGTTGAGAGGGAGTGCTAAAATTAGCAACTAGGGCCAAACTCGATGTGGGTAATCTTATTTATGGCACCTGATATTTTTCTTGGATCCATCTCATTGAGAGATGTAGGATTGATCTCAAGATCATCCGATTCCAATAAGTATTCATGGAGTTATGAATTTATTTGTGTTATAAGACAATTGGTCAAGGTTGGTGAGCAAGTAAATAACACCCACAAGTGCTCAAGGTTTTAGTATAAAAAGAGTTGACTTGATTGTCATTTCAACACACACTTCACTCTTGATTTCTCTCCACTTGTTTTAGGTTATAGTGGAAGACAAATCAAGAAGTGGAAACCTAGACATTGGAGGAAAAGAGGCTACCCTAGCCGCAACAAAGAAGACAGGTTAGCAAAGCTATGGAAGGGAACTATGTTGATCTAAAGGAGTTCATGGAAGAAGTTTAACCCAACTCTGGAGGAGTCTGATATATTTCATGCATGGTATTCCATGTTGGTTCTTTTGCATGGCATGAGTTTTTCTATGTGTGATTGTTTTTTTAGCCTAGCCTTTCCATTTCTGGATAACCTTGATGATATGGGTTCTCATACTTAGGTTGAGCTAGATTTCTAGATGGATTTGAAGCCAAGTGGGGTAGATCTTCAATATGAAAAACACATCACCTAGTGGTACCTAAACTAGAAAGTGGATCATGGTAAAGACACTAGCCTAGCAACCCCTGAGCCAAACTGTGGGTTGCATGAAAGCTTGGATTGCGTGCCTGAGAGGGCCTAGGAATCCTTGCTGTTGAATGGCAAGACATATAGTAAAGCCAAGAGGTGGA
This sequence comes from Pinus taeda, assembly GCA_000404065.3. Taxonomy (NCBI): domain Eukaryota; kingdom Viridiplantae; phylum Streptophyta; class Pinopsida; order Pinales; family Pinaceae; genus Pinus; species Pinus taeda. The sequence continues at coordinate 36,631 of APFE031567939.1, read as the reverse complement.
TTTCTCTATGTTGGTCCTAGTAGTTCCAAGATGGGATGTATGATAAAGCCTAGAGAGTGGGTCTCGTTGTAGGGTCTAATGATCCTTGGGTCACATTGTGGATTACGATAAACCCTGAGAGACTAGGAAGCACTAAAATTACTCACCGTGGAGGTGGATAACTCTGGTAACATCCATTCTTCTTTGGTTTTTTTTGGTTGGTTATGAGTCCCACATTCATGCTTGGAATATGGCACAGGGGTGATTGGATGAAGAGAGATTTGGTTCATCTAATCTATGGTCAGGTGGAATGTGGTAGTCTCATTCCTAGTTGGTTTCTACATTCATTAATGAGAAATTCATTCCCATTATGTTTCATGTGTAAATGTGCTAGTTTATATGTGGATTCCATGGCTGATGTGTTCATGGTATTTTAGTTATTATGTTGCTAGTGGTGAGCATGTATTCTGACAGTGATGATGTATGTATCTCCTCATGTTTCCATTTATAAAAAAATAAACAATGTATCTATGACCTCATAAATTATAATGAAAAAAATGATATAAGGGAACAATGCTTCTTAGTGATTCTCAAATAAGTATGAGATCCCTATGCTTAAATCTACAATTTACACCTGTAGATTGCATTGATGCAAGTGTTTGAAAGAATGTCAATCCTAGTTGGGGATGGTTAGGCCTAGTTCTAGAGTTATTTTTTGGTTTATTAGTCTTTTCATCATGTGTTTCATGGATTTCAGAACCTACAACAAGTTTTTTGTAGTGGCTAAAATTCTAGGATTGAAAACTACCGAAAATCCCATGGACTCTGGCATAGGTTCACCGGAAATAGTCCCTAGATGTAGGTATGCAGGATTATGGGAGCATCTAAAGATGTCAAGACACTAGCATGCCCATATCATGGGAGCATCTAGAGCTCGGGGCACTAGCATGCCCATATCATGGGACCGTCTAGAGGTTTAATAGCTTAAAAACTCAGTGGGACCTAGGGGCATGATACCTGTTTCGTTAAGACGAATCATGGGAGTGTTTTTGTTTATGTGGGAGGTATGTTTGATGTGTTTCCATCGATTCCACTTCCTTAAGGTCACCTAGGTGGTTGAATCATATCATAGTATCCTCTTGCAACATGTTTACCCTCGTTGGCTAGTTACATGGGTGATGTGTGTTAGCGCAAGGAGTTACTCCTACACTGCAAAAGGAGTAAGCCTTACACATCATGATTTCATTTCAAAATTTAAAAGGGTTTCTTGAGTGGTGGGATGGCTTCTAAAGGAGTTTTTAAATGATTGTGTTCCTCTTTAACTTTTTTGCATTTGGAAAGTTGTGGCAAGCATAAATTGTATTCTTAAGTGAGTAGTATAGGGGAGCACAGGGAGGAGAATAGGTAGCTCATACTTATCCTAAGAAAACTGAGTATCTTAAGAGAGTCACCTGAAATACATAAAGCCTTATAGAAAACTCTATTTTCTTATGAGAATAATAGATAGAAAGTAGGAAAAAGTATAAATTATTTCACAAATCCTTTGTGAAACCTTCACTAACAATTTCTACTTAAACTTATATTATGATTTACAACAAACTCGACAGTAGATAAGTTATCATTAGATCCTCTTAATGATTCTCACTTATACTATACTAGCTGCTGTAATTTTCCATTTAAAATATTAAAATAGGCTTGACAAGGAAAACAACAATTAGGAAGTAAAAACAGTTATAACGTACCTCACAAATCCTTTGTGAAACCTTCACTAGCAAGTTCTCCTTTAACACAAATTATAATTCACAGAAAACTGACAATAGATAACTCATCATTAGATCCTCTTAATGATTCTCACTCACACTATAGTAGCTACTGCAAATTTATAATTCAGAAAGTTGAAAACATGATATAGACAAACCACACATTAGATATGACTTTAATCACAAAATCCTCCAACATGAAGTGTATAAAAAGCTATTTTATTAAGCTCAGTCTTCAGGTGAACCAAAATCCAACCTTGAAATGATATTTGCAAAAGATATATATATATATAGAGAGAGAGAGGCACCAAGTCCAACTCTCCTAAATTGGTGGTTACACTATTTCATTGTTACATAGGTGTCTTTTAGATACTAAGATCTCTTCCATTGAATTGCAATAGAAAGTACATGTGTAGATGAGAAGAAGAGGAAAAATGACACTTTTTGGCTAGAAAATTTGACTAGCTGCCCCTTTCACTGCTAATTTTTCTCTTTATGGTGTTGGCTATTGAATGCCCATATGGCTTCATTAAATAAAACCTTCAACAACCTCATGATGAAGTCGAGTTTCTTTGGAGAGTCCATCTGATCTGCTATAGGTGGTTGTACACCAATCTTGCAAAGATGGCAATTTTTCTGCATTGATTCGGACTGGCCAAAAATTATGGTAGCACATTACATGGAACAGAAAGAACGACTGTCAAAATTTAAATAATTGGTTGAGACTGATCCTACAGACGCACTTAAGATTCTAGGAAACCTGAGTTATTCAAGATTGGTGGGTTAGAAAATGGTTGGCCATGGCTGTGGCTGACACCTAGCAAACATGATCAACAAAAATGATTAATGACTACCACATGACTTGAATTGGAGTTTGTCACCTATACAATCATGAAATCTCACGATTTCGATTAGATATTCCATTGCTATGACATGTGGACAATCGAAAATGGTTATGTTTTTGGCTTTATTTTTAAAAACGGTAAACTCTACCAAAAATTCTGGTAGCGCATAATTTTTTTTTGAAAATTACAAAATTAATCCTAAAAAATAAAAATTCCAAAATCTACTCTTGACTTACCCTATAACTGTGCTAACAATGTGGGAGGAGGGTGTTACATAGTAGTATCAGAATATGGCTCACCCCTCAGACTACATGGGTGGTGTGTTGATCATGCATTCATGTCATTTTCATGTGTGTTAATCATCCTTTTGGTCTATGTTCTTGTTGCACATGCATGGTGTCACTCATGGTTGTAGTGATGTCGCCATGTGAAAGTGGATGTCGTTGTTATGAAGTATGCATCATGAGTGTGTGATTGGTTACATGTTGTCATATGTTACTTACATTTATCATTCTTGCATGTTTGGCTACATCTTGCTATATATTGCTACAAGTATTGTCTGCTTATGCTTGGTTATATGTGTTTATGCATATGTTTTTCCCACACGTATGTTGGCGTATCGTCTATGTTTATGATTGTGTATTGTCCACATACACTAGTATCGCTCATGTTGCCATGCATGAGGTCATAGTTTGTGTAGTGACATTTTCATGCAGTGATGACTAGACTCTAGCTAGAATGATGTTATTTTTTGATGCACTTAGTTGTTATATGTTGTTATGATTATGTTCATACATGTATCATGCTAATTTGGATGATTTTGCAGATGAGGTATCCTCCCCAAATTATACTAAGGTGCATTGTTTTATTATGATTTCATTTAGATGATACATTATGCCTTGTAGGAAAAAGATCAAAATGAATAGCAAGATGGTAGACTAAAAAGACTCCCTTTGAATTAGATGAGTAGAATGGTGGGTAGTACTCCTCTGATTTGGTAGATACATTTAGAAGCTTCAAGGAAGAAATAAGGAGTTTTAATCCATACAATGACATGATCATATAGGCACAAGAGACACAAGTATACATTAATGCATTACTCCTTTAGAGTTTGTCAAATTTGCAATGATAAGGGCCACTTCTCATCAGCCTTGGATAGGAGGATAGAACTAATGGGGCCTATGGAAGTAGGTCTCCTGGTAGACATAGGTCGGATAGAGCTGACACGGTGAGAGATGGCGGGTTGTTGGACACTCCAAATAGGAGGCTTGGTGAGTAAAACTAATATTCTAGTTTTGGTTCAGATAGAAATCATGGTCTTCTTTGTTATCACCCATGCATGAGTACTAATAGGGGATACTTGTGAGATTAATTTAAGAAAGCAAAGCCATGTAGTTTTGATGCATATTTGAAGAATCTAGAAGATGCAGAGGCTTGTATACTTGGGATGAACAAATTCTTTGAGTTGCATGAGTACACAGGTAACATGAAGGCGAGAATCACTATCTTCAACATGAAAAGTAAAATAGACATTTGGTGTGAAGACGTGAAGCAGGCTAGAGACATCAGGATGGAGGACTTGAGTTTGCATGAGCTCAAGAAGCTTTTGAGGAAGAAATACTTATCATAAAGGTACTACGATAGTAAGGCAAAATAGTTTTATGACCTAAAGATGTGGTCAATGACAGATGGAGAGTACATGATGAATTTTCTAGAGATATTGAGCTATGTGTTTTATCTTAATGATGAGAAGGCTAAATTTCAGTGATTGTTCAATGGTTTTCCATTAGAATTTAGTGATCAAATTGAGTACAATTTGCCTTGGTCACTTGAGGAAGTCATTGGTAAATTGAAGAATTGCTATGAATAGAATGAGTGTAATAATGAATCTCAGCAAGGATGGAAAGGGAAAGACAAATTTAAAGCTAAATGGAAGCCTAAGAGAGAAAGGCATCAAAATGTAGGGTAGAAAGAAAATGTGGCACCTAAAAGTAAGTTTAATTTAACTAGACAGGGAGATGTATCACAACAACAACATAGACGTAATGATACTCGAAGGTTGGAGTGTTAAAAATGTGGTGAGGAACACCTTAGGAAATATTTTCTAAAAAATTAGGGTGGTAGGCCTAAGATATAGAATTCACAGGAGGCACATATTGTTGGGCATGTGGGGCAGGGTATTCCTCGGATTTATGCATTCGTGGACAAGAGACATGCAAAGCACTAGGAATATATCAATGAAATGGATGGGAAGCTTTGTGATCAAGTTATTTCTATTTTGATTGACCTAGATCTAATTATAGCTATGTTAGTCCTGACTTGGCAGATAAGTGTGGTGTGAGAAAGGAATTGCATGAAGAATCCTAGTTTCTACAGTTGGATACAAGTACAAAGAAGTTAGTTCATCATTGGGTAAGAGCTTGTGCATTTGATTTGAATGGTATGCCTACCACAACACATTTGAATGTATTACCAATGGGGTCATACAATATGTTGTTGGGCATGGATTCATTTTACCTTCATAGAACCAAGATGGAATGTTATGAAAAATCTATTGAGTGTGTGGATGATAATGGGGAACCAAGAGTCTTGCAAGGAAAGAAGAAAGCCACATTAGATAGGATGGTGACAACTACACAGGAAAAGCACACTTGGAGGAAAGGGTGTGCGTTATTCACACTGTACATTTCTCATGACAAAGGTAAGGAGGTTGAGGATGAAGATGTTTTGAGTAGGTGCCCAGCTCTACAAAAGTTTAAGGATGTATTACTTGAGGACATTTTACAGTTTCCACCTCACAGGGAGGTAGAATTTTCTATTGATTTAGTGCTAGGGTTAGCTCCAACATCAAAAGAACCTTACTGGTGAGCACACCTGAGTTGGTAGAGTTGAAGTTACAGTTGAAGGAAATGTTGGACAAGGGATATATTAGGCCAAGTGTCTCACCTTGAGGTGCACCAGTATTGTTTATGAAGAAGAAGGATGGTACTCTCAGATTGTGCATTGACTATAGGTAGTTAAACAAAGTGACCATCAAGAATAAGCACCCATTACCGAAAATTGATGATTTGTTTGATCAATTGGAGGGAGAAATAATGTTCTCTAATATTGACTTGAGGTGAAGATACCATCATGTATGAATCAAAGAAGAGGAAATCTACATGGCCACATTCTGGACCAGGAATGGGCATTATGAGTTTGTTAGTTCCATTCAGTTTGACTAATGCCCTAATTACATTTATGTGTTTGATGAACAATGTGTTAAATCCTTATTTAGGCAAGTTTGTTATTGTGTTCATTGATGAAGTGGAGGTTCTACCCTAGTACTTGAGGACCTAACCCTTTCTCATTAGAGGCATAGTCAAGAGCCAATCCAATGCATTCTTTCTATTTTCCCCCCTAATGTGCCTATGAATGAGAACGTCATGCATATCCTCTACCTTTCAACCTCCATTGGATCAATTGCATCAGGAAATCATTCATTTTATAATAGCATACGTAAAAGCATGCCTTGTATTCCCTCTATCACTTCAGTATAAACATCAATGGATGGGGCTCACCTGAATGAATGAATATATTAGTGGGGCTTCAGCGCAACTTTACACAGCCTTTGTTATGGCCTATACGGCTTAGCATTTTAGCCTTCATTAGGGCTTAGACGGACAGCATGCCTTTGTTTTGATGTGCTTCATCATTATATATGTATTTAGGCTAGCCTTGAAAGAAGCATGCTCATATTCAACCAAAAAAGTACATAATCAAAAGTGTTCCTCTTTAGGGTCGTGATCAAGAGTGAGAAAATCAATAACAATTCCCATAGTTAGAAACTCACTGAGGACTTAGAAAGTGCCATAGTGAGTAATTCAGAGCAGCTGGCTATTTTTGAGAATATGGTTGTGCTATGGTCATGTTCTAGGGAGTTCCATAGCTAAGTGTCATATTAGAATTTCTCACATTAATTAAGCATTAATACAAGCATGCATGTACATAAACATGGAATTGAATTCAGACCATTTGAAGCATGACATATTGGTATATTCTAGAAATCAGGAATAGCATGTTGAGAATTTGGCAGTAGTGTTGAGATTGTTGAGAGACCATTAATTGTATGATAAGCTCAGCAAATGTAGTTTCTTCAAGACTAAGGTACATTCCTTGGGACATGTTTTCTTGAAGGAGGGTATTGCAATAGATCGAGAAAAGATAAGGGCCATAATTGAGTGGGTAGCTGATCCAGGTGGATATTGGTGGCCACCTGCCAATTCCACTTGGACCCCTACCATTTTTTATTTCAATATTTTAGTTTCGTTAATTGTAGCAAAATTTACTATTTTTGGTTGTTTTTTGGGTCCTTAACTTCTGGAGTTGTTTTGAGGCCCTAAACAATGTTTTTTGGGAAAACTAGAAGTAACATTGATTCGTGGACTGATGTTTTTTCATTTGAAAGTTGTAGTCCTTAGATAGATATTTCTAACAAGCTATTGTGCCTGTCAAATGAAGATCATATGCCAAAGTTATGACCCTTGGAAGTTGATGTACCAATTTACCCAAAATGGGACCCATAATTTGGCGCTTCATCTCCTAGGGTTAGGGTTTTGGATGTTTATGGTTTTCAATTATTTCTCAACAATAAATGGGCCTTCAAACTTGACTGTAAGATAGTTCAGAGGCATGTAGCCACCACATCTCTCCTCAAAGATAAGCTACCCTCGCTTGAGTAGTTTATTTCCATTTATGTTTGTAAGCATATTTTAGTATTTTACATTAATGAAATGAAGTATTATTTTGGTTGAATCTTTGTATTTATGGTTATCTATGTAGTTTATTATGTTCTTGTTTAAATCTAGATCAGTGGTATCGGAGTGATCTGCTCTTTCTCTATTTTTCTTTGCATGTCCCCAACAAGGTCGAGATATAAGAGTTAGGGCTTGACCTAGTCGAACCTTCACAAGATCGGACTCACAAATCCTGATGGCCTCCCATGGTGGATGAAACAAAAGATGAGGGGGCAGGAGATCCTATCAAAATCTTTCTCGAAGAATCCCTTGAGCTACAAAGGAACGCGATGATGGACAACTTTTCCCACATCCTTCAGCAGCTGCCCAGGGGTGACACATCTACTTCCAGTAGCTACTCTGGAAGCACCACCTCCTTTAAGGAACAAGTTGACTTTCACATTCCCATATTTGATGGTCAGATAGATGCAAAAATTGTAGATAAATGGTGAAATTTGTTAGAAGGGTATTTTTCTATTCATAATTTTTCCGTTTGGAAAAATATTACTTTCGCTCTTCTCAAAGACACCCCACATGTGAAGGACTGGTGGGAAACCTACTGCGAGCAGAAGGATGGAAGTATGGCCTCACTGTTTTCATCGACACCCACTTGGAATTCATTCCAGAATTCCATCATGGAGCATTACTACCCTGTCAGAAGCTATGAGGATAAATGCATAAAGTGGACCATGCTGCAGTAGGAAAGGAAGAAAGACGTGCTGGAGTTTAATAATATTTTTTATACCCTTTGCACAAATTTGGGTATCAATGATTATAAGCTAAATTTGGTACTCAAATACCACAGCTACCTACATAGGTACATCCAGGAGGAGATGGAGTTCCTGGACATCTCCTAGCTCAGCACAACATGTCAATATGTTGTCAAGATCAAGCAGAAGTTTAAATAGAAGAATCGAGACTTTCAACCTGCAAATCCAAAGCCAGAGAAAGGCGCCCCCAAACCACTAAACAAAGGACAAAGCTAGGGCAAGGCAGCCCAGGACAACCCGTGTTAGGCCCCTATACTACTAGTGTAACCCCTTATTATTATTAGTAAAACCACCTTATTATATTGATGTACCCATGTAGTGCCCATATTGTTACTATTGTGCCCCATAGAAGCCCGCTATTGTTATTATTGTGCCCTTACATTATTATTGTTATGTAGGCTCTGATTATATAATGACCCCTTAGACTCCTATATATAGAAAGGAGGTCTTTTCATTTGTATCATCCAAGAATTGTTCATTTATCTAATGTAAAGGAGGTTGCCTCCTCGAAGAGGCTGAATTCTAAGGCATTGATCTATCTTTCCTATCTTTTCTTGAGCTAGTTTCATAAAATTTGGTATCAAAGCTTTAGATTCTAGGGTTTCGCTGCTCCAAACAGGTCATCATGGAATTCTCACTATAATTTTTTTTCTGTGACGTTTCAAAAGTAAAAAAAAAAACCTATTTGAGAAGACATCGCGCTAAATCTCGGGTCTGAATTTCAGAGCTTTTTGCGCTATATTGGCGGAGATATGATCTGAGCAATTTGGTCCTTTTGCAGAGTCTTGAATTACATTCCAAACAGGTGACAAATTTTTCTCTGAGCATTGGATTGAAATTTCATAAGAATGTACAGAAAGAGGACGGATTGTAGTTTCCTCTATATATTTTTCATAGCTAAAGGTCGAAACAGTGACTCGTGGCACATCGTACAAGTTCGTTCTATTGAACTAGTCTATAATCAAGTCACTGTGGGATATTTCGCATAACTCTTTCTTGGAGAATCCAATTTGGATCAGACTGGTGTCATTGGAAAGAGAACACAGAGGGCTACTGCAGGTCATGATTTCAGAACTTAAAGATCTGAAAGTACAGAGTTACAGTAGTTTCAAGATCGAACATCTAAAATCAAGAAAAAACAAGATGAGGAAGTTTGATGGGAAGGATCCGGTAAATTGGATACTTCAGATGGAGCAATATTATGATCTACATGGTGTACCACTCTTAGAAAGTTATGTATTGTATCTTCATATTTAGAACTAGATCAATTTTTATGGTATAAAGGGCTTTGTTCTCGTAAATGACTTGTTACGTGGTCAATTCTCACAGAGGAAATGATAGCACATTATGAGGATACAAAGAGCAACACCTTCTTTAGAGCAACACCACAACAATTGGGAAGAGTAAAAGGGATTTGTGACATACTAGAAAGTAAAATTATGGCAACAATGAATTCTACCCCTCATAGCTATGAAGATGGAAGTGTTGTTTCTCCTAGCCTTCAACAACCCACAAGGGTTACACCACAACAATTGGAAGAAAAAAGAGAAAAAGGGCTTTGTTACACTTGTGATAGCAAATTCACTAAAGGTCATAAGTGTGTTGAGAAGAAATTATTTTACATAGAGTATGAAGAGGAGGAAGAAAAGCATCAAGAAACATCAAAATAAGAGGATATACGCCAAGATCCAACCCCAGAGATAGAAGAAATGAATCAGGCCATATATTGTAAAGCATTGGCATGAATTACCACTCCTCAAACTATCGAGATAGAAGGACATATCAAGAAGAAAAGTGTTCAAGAAGTGAAAGATCACATCAAGCATCAAGAAATGAATCTGACCATATCTTGTAAAGGATTGGAAGAAATTATCACTCCTCAAACTCTAAAGACAGACAAACATATCAAGAAGAAAAAGGTTCAAGTGGTGAAAGATCACATCCTACATCAACAACAAGTTCTCCAACTTTTAAAGGATAATGCCACTTTGGTGCAAAATCAAATGAAACAACAGGTAGATCAACATCGTAGTGAAAAATGTTTTGTAGGTGATTGTGTATTTTTACCGATACATCTCAAGCAAGCTATTTGTGAGAAGGAAATGTTGGCAATACTACATGCACTTAAAAAATGGCGACCTTACCGAATGGGAAGACACTTCGAGGTAAAAATGGATCATGATAGTCTTAAATACTTTTTAGAACAACTATTATCTTTAGAAGAACAGAAAAAAGGTGTCACAAATATGTTGGGTTATGACTTTGGCATCATCTATAGAAAATGGAAGCAAACTTTTGTTGCAGATGCACTCTCAAGAAAGGATGAGGATGTGGAAGCATTATTTTATGCTATTTCTATTATCCAACCAGGTTGGATAAATGAAGCAAGGGATGAATCGAAAAAGGATGAAGAAGTATGGCCACTTATTCAAAATTTGCAAAAGATCCCAATTCAAACAATATTGCCATAAATTCAAGAGGAAGGAAAAATCATATTGGAACCTGGAGCAATCATAGAAACAAGAACCCAACAGCTACGAAATCAATCAATTTCAGAGTATCTCATCAAGTGGAAGAACTTACCCGCTAAAGATTCCACATTGGAGGACAAGAAGTTTATACAGAAGCATCAAGAACTACTCAAGCGTTGAGGACAACACTTTTTGAAGGAGAGGGGCATGTTAGGCCCCTATACTACTAGTGTAACCCCTTATTATTATTAGTACAACCCTCTTATTAATTGATGTACCCATGTAGTGCCCATATTGTTACTATTGTGCCCCATAGAAGCCAACTATTGTTATTATTGTGCCCTTACATTATTATTGTTATAGGTCGGCTGGGTTATATTGTGACTCCTTAGACTCCTATATATAGAAAGGAGGTTTTGTCATTTGAATCATCCAAGAATTGTTCATTTATGTAATGTAAAGGAGGTTGCCCCCTCGAAGAGGCTGAATTCTAAGGCGTTGATCTATCTTTTCTATCTTTTCTTGAGCTGGTTTCATAACACATCTGCACTAGCACTTAGAAAAGTGGTTGGAAAATGAAATGAGAGAATGACAAATCTGAATGCGTTCTTAGATTTGTGGCGTCAAGTAGTGCAAAATCGACTGTTCAAAATCTGAATTCTGAGAAATTGAGAATCTGGGGCTCAAGAAATCTTTTAGATTCCCCCTGGATTCCTCAAAGATTCTACTCCATGGGTGGACTGGAAATCTGCAACTCAAATGGCAAATCTGACCTCCCAATTGCGATCCCTATGGAAAACCATGAAAAACAAGTATAAACTTGACTATATTCCGACATGGAGAAAAATTACCTCCTCAAGAAAATTTCAAGGCTCATGGTTTCGCTACCTGTTTTTACAGCGATCATGGTTCCACCTGCATATTGAAAAATGGCCGAAAAATGCAGAACTCTAATGGAGAAACATACAACGCCATTGTGTTCGTGGTGACGAGAGGTGCTGAAACCATATAAAATTTGTCAAAATCTGACAACGTGGAAATTTGGCCCTTCTGCAAAATGCCCAATCATGGTTCCACAAGCATTAAAAACTAATTAAAAATTAATTGTCTCGAAATGTGTGCCTGCTCCTGGTTCCTCCTTTGCCCCCGTGCACTAAAAAAATGTGGGTGTATATTAATTTTACCAGCAGATAACCCAATGTGGGTGGTTGGCATAATGGTAAAAAATAGGTTTGGTTGAGGAGGGGTCGGGCGGTCAAACCTCGCCCCGCCATATTAATACACGGTTATTTATAAAAATGGCGCATTTAGTTTTTTGGTGGGGGTCGGGTCTGCCTTAGGCGACCCGCCTCCTTACTCCCGCTGTAATGTTGTATTAATATGGCACATGGTTGTTTGTATTAACGTTAGTGTATGGTTTGTATTAAAGTTTAGTTTGTTTGTTATGAGGCCGTCTAATGGGCTGACCCACGTGGCCGGGCAGGTTCAACTCCCCGCCATCCTCAACATTTTTAATACATGGTAAGGTACATATAATGTTGGGGGTGGTGGGGGTGGTGGCCCCCACCCCGTTTCATATATATATATATATAATATATATTATATATATATATATATTAATATATATATATATATATATATTATATTATATTATATACTATATATATATATTATATATATATATATATAATTATATATAATATAATATATAACAATAAGGTGCCATTTAAAAAAATTCAAATTTAGTCCTAGGACTAATTTTAACAAGCCCACAATTTCGCCTAGTATCCGGTGGCCTGAAGAAGTCCAAATTGTGGCCTCCTTAACCTGCCCAGCCATCAAAAAGTCAACCCAACTTTGATTGCTTCTAACTTTTGCATACAGACTCGAATTGACGAACCATTTGCACCGTCGCGATCAGGATGACAAGATCTACGCTTTGGTCCCGGTTCGAGCATGATCCAAACATTTTGAATTTTGAGCTTTCTTGAGTCCTCTATTTCTTGTGTGTCTCTAGAGCCACTGGATCAGAGAAGTTCTTTTAGTGGGAGATTTCAATGCTAGAACAACAAATAATTAAGCTAGTATTCTTTGTTGCGAAGAGGATCACAATCCTATTTGGCTCACTGAATAGGAGAATCCCCAATGGGTGAGGTGTTTAGAAGATAAAAAAGTTAGCAATCATTTTGGAGAGGAGTTGCTTACATTGTGTGGGGCTTTCAACTTAATTATTTACAATGGTCTAGATAGATGGAAAAGGTCTAGGAACTTCACTTTCAACACATACAATGGGACAAGTGGCGTTGACTATGTGATGTGTTCACAAAGCTTGATAGAAAAGATAGATGAATTTAAGATTGGAGAGCATATTTGGGACTTAAAATCATACCATAGCCCAATTTATATAAAGGTATCATGGTTAGAAGAAAGACAGCATAGGAGGAAAACTCAATGCTCCCGACAATCACTATCAAGGGGCAGAATTCAGGTCGGGTGTGATGAAGGACCCTTCCAAGACCTTTTACTTTCATGATGTGTTAAATTGCATTTTTAAAAGAACATAAATGACTACATCTGCATGTTGTAAAGAAGAGGAACATGTCAATCATCAGCAACATAAAAACGTAAGCCGTTGATAACGGAGTTCGTCCAAGAGGGACTACGTCTTTGGGCCCTAGTGTCAATATGGTGTTGGCTGTTGCATTAAGTGTTGTTAATAGTGGTGATGTACATAAAGGTGACGTCAATATCATACAAGAAAAGATGCCCTCACGCAGGAGTGGCTCTAAGAGATGTTCCGCTACAGGAACTCTCAATCAAAAGACTCCTATAGTATGACATAAAACTCATGCATGATAAGCATCCTGCCAACATGGCATAAAAGGGATCTCAATGCAAAAACATGCATGATGATAACAAGAGTATCACAACAACATACAACAAAGGGTTCTCAAAATATAACATGACGAATCATGATAGCGAGTACATCACATAGATGATTCTGCATCACATCAAGCAAGGAATCATGAAAACATGTAAGAAACAATATCATGCATCAACATCAATTAAGGATCTGTGCAGCATAATGCATAAAGAAGAAGTACATAAACACATCATATACCTCACAACTAGGGGCCATCTGAAGAAGCGGATGTCAAACTGCTGAAGATGTTCGAACCATCGATCTGATGACATTGATCACATGAAAATCACTGCTCGCACATGAATGTGGACATCTGCACTGACACTTAGAAAAGTAGCTGGAAAATGAAAAGAGAGAATGAAAAATATGAATGCACCATCAGATTTGTGGCGTCAAGTAGTGCAAAATCGACTGTCCAAAATCTGAATTATGAGAAATTGAGAATCTAGGGCTCAAGGAATCTTTTAGATTCCCCCTAGATTCCTTAAAGATTTTTCTCCATGGGTGGATTGGAAATCTGCAACTCAAATGGCGAATTTGACCTCGCCATTTCTATCCCTGCGGAAAATCGTGAAAAATAAGTATAAACTTGACTATATTTCGACATGGAGAAAAATTACCTCCTCGGAAAAATTTCAAGGCTCATGGTTCCGCTCCCTGTTTTTACAATGATCATGGTTCCACCTGCCTATTGAAAAATAGCCAAAAAATGCATAACTATGATGGAGAAACAGGTAGCTTCATTGTGTTCGTGGCGACGAGAGGTGCTGAAACCATATATAATTTGTCAAAATCTGACAAAGTGGAAATTTGGCCCTCCTGCAAAATGCTCAATCATGGTTCCACCTACATTAAAAATTAATTGTCTCGAAATGTGTCCCTGCTCCTGGTTCCTCCTTTGCCCCTGTGCACTGGAAAAATGCAGGTTTATATTAATTTTACCGGCAGATAACCCAATGTGGGTGGTTGGCGTAATGGTAAAAAATAGGTTTGGTTGAGGAGGGGTCGGGCGGTCAAACCTCGCCCCTCCATATTAATAAATGGTTGTTTATAAAAATTGCGCATTTAGTTTTTTGGTGGGGGTTGGGTCCGCCTTGGGCGACCCGCCCTCTTACTCCCGCCGTAATGTTGTATTAATATGGCACATGGTCGTTTGCATTAATGTTGATGTATGGTTTGTATTAAAGTTTAGTTTGTTTGTTATAAGGCCGCCCAGTGGTTCAACCCACGTAGTCGGCCGGGTTCAACTCCTGCCGGCCTCACCATTTTTTATACATGGTAAGGTACGTATAGTGTTGGGGGTGGTGGGGTTGGTGGTCCCCACCCCCTTTTAATATATATATAATATATATATATATATATATATATATATATATATATATATATATATATATATATATATATATATATATATATATATATATATATATATATGTTTTAAATAACAATAAGTTGCCATTTAAAAAAAAAATTGAATTTCGCTGTAAGACTAATTTTAACGAGCCCACAATTTTGCCCGGAATATAGTGGCTGGAAAAAGTCCAAATTGTGGCCTCCTTACCTTGTCTAGCCATCAAAAAGTCAACCCAACTTTGACTACTTCTAACTTTCGCATATGGACTTGGATTGACGAATCGTTTGCACCGACGTGATTAGGATGACGAGATCTACGCTTTGGTCCTAGTTTGAGCATGATCTAAACATTTTGAATTTTGAGCTTTCCTGAGTCCTCCTTTTCATGTGTGTGTCTCTAGAGCCATTGGATTAGAGAAGTTCTTTTAGTGGGAGATTTCAATGCTAGAACAACAAATAATCAAGCTAGTATTCTTTGTTGCAAAGAGGATCACAATCCTATTTGGCTCACTGAATAGGAGAATCCCCAATGGGTGAGGTGTTCAAAAGATAACAAAGTTAACAATCATTTTGGAGAGGAGTTGCTTACACTGTGTGGGGCTTTCAACTTAATTATTTGCAATGGTCTAGATAGATGGAAAAGGTCTAGGAACTTCACTTTCAACACATACAATGGGGCAAGTGTCATTGACTATGTGATGTGTTCACAAAGCTTAATAGAAAAGATAGATGAATTTAAGATTGGAGAGCATATTTGGGACTTAAAATCATACCATAACTCAATTTATATAAAGGTATCATGGTTAGAAGAAAGACAACATAGGAGGAAAACTCAATGCTGTCGGCAATCACTATCAATGGGCAGAATTCTTCTAAGACAAGAAAATTGTACTATCTTCAAGACAATATTAGAGATATTAATTCAGAAGGAGAAAATTGGTTTCAAAAGCTCCAACAGCCATGAGTTAACAAATTTAATTCAAAGTGCACTTGAGAAGTGAAAAAGAGCAAAAAATAGGAATTAAGAATCAATTTTTTTCTTGTAAATGCTTGGTTTGACGAGGAATGCAAAATGGCAAGAAGAACTTTGAAAAAGGTAGGCAAAGAGAAGATGAATGTAAAGTTATATAAGTAGATACTAAAAAGGAAAAAAGATGATTTCATCCAAACAAGGCGAGAAGAGTTAATATATCTAAGCAAGAATAATCCAAAACTTTTCTAGCAGGAACTTTAACCAAGGAAGAAGCAAATTGAAAATAATATTACAGTCAATCAATGGCTTGAATATGCAAGGCAACTCTATGAGAAAGAATCTAAGGCGGAGCCTCCCCCTAAGATCAATGCAACTTCAAAGCTCTTCACATTACAAGAGGTGGAGATTGGAATTAAGAAGTTGAAAACAGGAAAGGCAAAGGACTTGGTTGAACTTCAAGCAGAGTATCTAAAATGGGAATGAACACTCTTGCACTGCACATAATGGAAATATTCAACAACATCATTATGCAAGGCTTCCCAAGAGACTGAACAACTAGCCTAGCAATACCCCTTTTTAAAAGTGGAGACATTAGTAATCCTTCCAACTATAGAACTATTATGATCAATCCTTTGTTTGCATAGTTTTTCAGCAGCATGGTAGAAACTAGAATTAGTAAGTGGGCAAAAGTAAAAGAAAAGAGGGGAAGAGGACAAGCGGGTTTTAGGCTGAAACATTCTACAATGGATCATAGTATCACATTGAGACACATTGTCGAAAAGGTTTGGGAGGACAAAGAAGAGGTATTATGTGTTGAGATTGCAACAAGATGATGGAGCTTAGTGAAAAGAGTCACCTTCACTAAGTGGGCCCGCAGGCTATTTTTGGCGCAAGTCTATTTTAGACTATGTCTATTTTTAGACATATGGATCATGTCTATGAATTGCAGGTTGCTGTTTATGGATAATTGATCAAGTTGGGAAAAATAGATGGACTTCTATTTTTAGATCACAGCGGAGTGACTGCTCAGTCTAAATATAGAACAGTAAAATATTATTAGCTCAAAATAATATTTAGACTATAAACTTTGTCTTATTCTCTTGGAGCACTTCAGGATGAGCTACGGATGTGGTACATGCAGATCCCAGAAGGAAATACGTGGTTACCTATGGGATGACTAATATTTGCATGCAGGACTTCAGTTAGAACTCAAGTGAGTTGAGTTTAGTGGACTGGAGGTTCAGTTGATGGAGTTGTGTTCAGTTTAGCTTTGTTAAACTAGTTGTATTTAGTCTAACTGGCAAATAGACTAGAGATGAGTTGGGTGAATTAGTTATTAATTAATTCACAAGTTATTAACTCATAATACAACTAATGAATACATCAGTTAACTCAGTTGCATGTCAGTGCATGCTCAGTTCAACAGGGACAGGTGTTAGAGAATCAGATTGCTATCAGTTGTGACTATAGTTGTGCATCAGATCTTGCACAATCAAGGGATTGAGTATGCCAATGAGTTTGCCCACGTATTTGCCCACATTGTAGCTTTTGCTCACGTGATTTTGCCAAGTAAATACGTGGTTGCCTTGGAATTATCATCAGTTCTTGAGCAGGTATTGAGCAGCGGAGGCAGGCAAGCAGTGAAGGAGATTTGAGCGAGTGATTGATTCAGATCTGAGCTGTATTGTGTGTACAGAGGTGGAGATACTTGTGAGATGTATTATGTTGTGTAATGTTACATGACTCAATCATTAATATATAGATAGTTGGGGTTTTTAGCGAGATGCTTTCCCCGGGATACATACTGTGTAATGTGTGAATGCTCTTGATGTTTTATTGTTATTGATGCTGCTATATTGATGATCAACGTAGAGGAGCTTATGTGTTGTGTATGTTTTCCGCAATAGTACATGATCAGGATAATCTCTGTTGAATATGTGTTAAATTATTCAAAATTTCTACATGGCTTGCCTATATTATGTATTTTCTTAGTCATTTTCAGTGTTGGACTCTTTGGAATAGTTTGACACTCTATTGTACATATCTTATCTGCATTTTTGGCAAAGGAAAGACCAGGGTTTTTTACCACTATTTGGGATTCATGTGGCTTTATGTGTTTATGGTGTGTTTCTCTCACTACTTGTAAGTTGTGTATGTGTACCACTTTCTTTATTTAATCTTCTGCAATTAAACAAATGAAGTGTTAATGTAGAATCCATAAATTTGCTATGCTCTGCCTTTAAATTTGTTTAATTTTCCATGTTTTCTTCAGTTTAAGGAGAATCCTTGAGACTTCCTTGCTCTCCTTAGCTCCTCACCAGTCTGATCTACCCATCTCACTTGCTTTAAGGCATCAAAACAATCGCCTATCTTTCTCCGAGTAGACCTCTGCAAAAACTGTGCCTCATCCCCGCACCCAAATTTGCTTTTCCCTTGAATTCAACAAAACCTTTAAAAATCAATTCCAAAATATTTGTACTTAATACCTAGCCTAAAATTAGTCATCAATTCAGTCATCTCGAGCCTCATTGATTACCTTTTGTCGAGATTGACTCGGAGAGAGCCCTCTCCTATCCTCGTAGGGCTAGCTACGAGGCTGAGCGTGGTTTCATGTGGCCTTGAGTCTTACCTTATTTCAGCCTAAGGTAGATTTGAGTGCTAACAGGTAGATTGTCTGAGATTTGTCCCACTTAGTTGTTGGCTAGTGAAGGCCAAGGGTGGACCTTCCTGCATTAAGATCGTGCCAATACTCATACTTGAAGCATCACATTCAATCACAAAAGATTTGGTGAAGTCGGGTAGTGCTAATATGGGAGTGGATCACATGGAATGTTTGAGAGCTATAAATTCCTGTTGCACTTCATGGTTCTAGAGAAATGAATTTTTCTTGAGGAGGTTAGTGAGGGGTCTAGAAATGTGACCATAATTGCGGACAAATTTGCGATAGTAGCCCGTGAGACCCAAAATCATCTCAAGCTCTTCAAGGTCTTTGGTTGAGGCAAATCCTGCATTGCCTGGATCTTTTTGGGTGGAGGTCCACCCTGACACCTTCACGCCCCACAATGTGGCTCGAATACTCAACTTCTTCCATGCCAAAAGAGCACTTGGACATCTTGACAAATAATTTATGCTTTCGAAGTAGTTGCAAGAGCAGATCTACATGCTGAAGACATGTGGCCCAAGTGCGGCTATAGATGAGCACGTCATCAAAGAAAACAAGGACAATTTTTCTGAGATATGGTTTGAGCAAGTGGTTCATAAGGCTCTAAAAAGTGGATGGGGCATTACAAAGACCAAATGACATGAACAGGAACTCATAATGGCTTTCATGAGTTCGGAAAGCAGTCTTTGGAATGTCTACTTCTTTCATGCCAATTTGGTGATAGCCCGAGCGAAGGTCGAGCTTAGTAAATAATTAAGCCCCATTTAGTTCATCCAGCAAATCATCGACAACCAGGATGCGAAATTTATCTTTGACTGTCAAATTGTTGAGGGCCTTAAAGTCTGGACACATATGCCATTCTCCATCTTTCTTGAGCACCATGACCACAGGCAATGAATAAGGACTAATGCTAGGATGAATGATGCCTACTTCCAAAAGTTCCTTGATGATTTTTTCAATTTCATTCTTTTGGGTGAACAGATATCTATATGGGTGCATATTTGGTGGTTGGGCCCCTGGGACCAAATTAATGTGATGATCATGTTCCCCTCTCGAGGGTGGAAGCTCATGAGGCTTGTCAAAGACTGACAGATGGTTGTTTAAGATTTGTTGCATCTCAGGATGAATATGAAGAGAAGTGGGCTCGAAGGCCTGGATGGCATTAAATTGGGCTATAATTCCATGGTGGCCCTTTTTTAACAATTTTTCCATCTGATGTAAGCTGATGATAGAGGGATCACCTGCTTGGAGTTCGCGGAGGGTATGTGTGCGGTTGTTCTTCTTAAAGCTCATATATAACTCCTGGAAATCCATTGTGATTAGGACAAGTGTGCAGAGCCATTCAACACCCAGGACAATGTCACACCCTCCCATGGGTACGGAAAACATGTGGGTCTTTAATTAATAATCCCCCTTTTGAAGTTTGACATTTTCACTGCGACCTTCACATTTCATTGTCCCCCCATCAACAATTTGGACCTAGAAGTTAGAGACTACTCTGACAAAACAATGCACTAATTTTGCAACTCTTTGATGGATAAAGTTATGTGTACTACCACTATCAATCAAGATTACTACTGGGTGATGCTTAATAAAACCTCTTATTTTAACTGGTCCTTCAAGCACATTGTCCAACTGTTTGTCCTCATCTTCCTCCTCTGGTTCCTCAAGTGGTGGGGCTTCCTCCGATGAATTGTAATCAGTAGCATCAATTTGAAAGAATCTGGGCTCCTTCCATTTATGCCTAAGGAAGTATTTCTCATCACAGTAGTAACACAACCCTTGCTTTCTCCTTTCCACCATTTCCGCTGGTGACACCTTTTGAACCTTGAGTGTTTGGGTAGTGCTTTGAGCCTGGGTGGGGTGAACCTCGGCTATGAAATTTGAGCGATTGGACTGGGCCGCTAACGGATGTTCTACTTCATGAGCTATCTTGCATGCATCCAGCCATGAGGTAGGGTGTTGCAGTCGGACGTGGGCTTGTATGGCTTCTTTGAGACCACTGACAAACCATTCCAAGTAAAACTGATCGTATAGAGCTCTTGTGTGGAAAGCTAAGGCTTCAAACGCTATAATATATTCGTTCACTATTCCTGTCTGTCGGAGCTTAGTGAGATGACCCAAAAAGTTAGATTCATGGTCAAAGCGATCCGTAAGAGCTTTTGCTAATGCCTGCCAAGTCACGGGCCTTCCATAGAAACATTGATGCCACTGTCACCATTTCCATCTTTCATTTTCCAAGTACATACTACCACACTAAACTGAGTCGCATCATCTCTGATGTGATTTAGTGTGAAATATTGCTCCATTTGTGCTAGCCATGTGGCTGGATGAGAGCCATCAAATTTATACATGTCCAGCTTGGGTGGTCGCATTTGGGACTGTTGGGGGTTGCTAAAGAGGTGAAGAGAATGGCTAGACTTGCCCTCCATGTTTTCATTGAAAACATATGCCTTTGCGAGTTCCTCTGACTTGCCCTTTGCAAGTGTGTTAGCTAAGGTTTTGAGTGATGACAATACTATGTCCAACTTTCAAGACTGTCGATCTTCTCATTGGCCATAGCTTGAGCTCTAGTTTGTACAATGAACCGATCTGGTGCACTTTAAAATTTGGGACCGCCTAAAATTTTTGACGCTAACAATTGAATAGTACCACCTTGCTCAGCTCTTCGACCTAATTCTTATGGGTTAAGTCTCCTATAAGCGTCCTAGGAGGAGTTTTAATGCTCTCTTAGGAATACTGTAGTAGCCAAATCCCTGAAAATTTAGTGCTGCCCAATGTCCTGCGAGAATCACACCCAGGTATAGGAGCCCACAGAAATAGTCAGATCTGTTGGTGAACCCTCAACTGCAGAGTATGAGTAGGAGTGTGGTGGTGATCGAACCCCGACTGCTAGATCTGAATGGCAGATCTAATTGTTGTGACTGCTATAGAACCCAAACTGCTAGATCTGGATGGCAGATTTGATAGATCTGATAGATTTGAATGGTGGATCTGATAGATCTGAATGGCGGATCTAATTGTTGCTGCTGCGACAGAACCCCACCTGCTAGATTTGATTGGGTAAAGATGATGCGTGATCCAGAGAGAGACACAGGAACTATGGTCTCAAGGAGTGTCAGGTGCTACAGATCACAATATACATAAGGGTCTGACAGTAGTATTCGGCCCAATCTTTCAGGGGACTAACCAAGGAGGATCAACCGTACCCTTAGCCATACAGCCTGACTGCCCTATCGTACGCACGAGTAATCTCCCCGAGTGTTATTCTCAGTGTACTGTAGCATTAAGACGGCTGACGATTTATCTATGGCGAGGTTTCAAGAGAGCCTAGGGGGCTTCCGGTATACCCAGAGGGTACTTGGAAGATAGTCCATGCGCGGTTCTGTCTAATGCGCTACTACTCGAAGGGGTACCCATAGGGGTTACAAGGGAGTCTAATAAGCATGACCACCTCTTGTATTTCCTGTGTGCATGCCTCCCCAAATCCATAGGTTTATGCGCTCAATGACAGATCCCGTGGTTTAAAGACACCGGAACACGTCTCTATCCATTTTTTTTTCTTTGCTAAAAATGGAGATCCCAACAACCCTAGAAAGTGCTCTAATACCACTTTTTATTCTCTTGACCTGCAAGAAGATACTAGAATACCAAATATGTGAAGAAATATACCCAGAACACATAACAATAATAAATAACAACAAGTATTTTATTATTCAGAAAGGAAAGTAATGTTCGCTTGCCTCTTCGAGGGGGCAACCTCTAATAAAGCTAGGCTCAATTAAAAAATAAGACACGATGCTCATCGAGGGGAGTGTCTATCCTTTATATAGGATTCATACATGCAATACCATGGGTTAATACCATGGTTCTTATTAATACCATCTATCTAATACCATGGCCCATTTGCAACTAACTGTGGTCCCTTATTTAAATGTGGGTCAACCACTTACAATTATTAATATGGGCTTTATTGAATCTTTAATTAACTATAACTATGAATCGATCCTATTACATAAATGAGGGGGGTAGGGTTGGACCCTAATAGGTGGTACGTGGAAGTCCCAAACTTGGTTGGAATCTTCATATGTTAATAAGATGTATTTTATATTGTGATCTATGAGCATATGGATTGATTATGATGGTGGTATTATGGCTAAATAACCATGGTTTATATGTTGGTTATCTCATGGTTTATATGCTGGTTAATAGTTGGTTAGATGATGTATATTTTATATGGCTCTTGAAATGTTTGATGAATATATGAATGGTGGATGAATGCATGGACTAACAAATATTATTTCAACTATTATGAGATGGAATTATACATTTTTGATGATTCTTAGATAAGTATGAAATCCCTATGTTCAGACGTGTATTTATGATATGTAGATTTTATTTTCATCTTGTGCTTGAAGGAATGTCTGTCATGGTTAGGCTTGGTTATGTCATGTACTTGATCAAATTTTGTTTTGGAGGCTTTTTTTTTGTGTCATTTATTGTCTTGGATAGTCTTATCAAGTTCTAGGTAGTGGTATGGATACTAGCCCTAAAAAGTGGCTCAAAACTCGTGGTAGTGGGCATAGAACTAGCTAAATAAGACTATAGTCTGTCCCTTGTAGGCTTATGGGAGTGAATGGAGGCATATAGTTGCATGGATGTAGGTTTGTGCATGCGCTAGTTTTTTTCTTTGGTGAAAGAGAAATCTGACTCAGGGTTTGAGCACCTAGAGGGGTGGTTTAGCTCCTGTGGGTTTTTTAGCTCTTGAGGAAGGTCAGTAAGGTTTTGGTTTGTCAATTCCACTTCCTTAAGGTGATCTAGGAGGTTGAGTCATATCATTGTAACTCTTCTTCACAAATTTATCCCGGTGTACCGGTTAGCCTGGGTAAGTGGGGGAGGAGGGTGTTACAAAGTGGTATAAGAGTGAGTTTCGTTCTCTTTGGGTGGTGTATAGTTTTCGTTCTCTTTGGTTGATATCTAATACCACATAGTTGTATTAGAGTGGGTTTCGTTCACTTTGGGGTGGTGTGTAGTTTTCGTTCTCTTTGGTTGATATCTGAGATGGATGGGAAAAATTTGTTTATCATGCATTCATGAAGGATGTATATATGTTTGTTATGTATGCATGGTGGTATTCATTGTTACATTGATGTTGTCATGTAAAATTTGATGATGTTGTTGTTGGGATGCATTTTTCATGAATGCATGTTGGTTGTATATGCATTTGGTATGCATGTCAATATCTGTATGTTGTTATGCATGCATTGTCATGGTTAGACTTATGCATCTATAGTAGGTCAAAGATGCATTGTGAGGTCATTGTATGTAGTTTGTGTCAACATGATGTTGATGGTTGTTACGATGCTAATGTGTTGGCTGAGATAGAGCAGGAGATGTAGATCATCAAAGAAAGATTGCAACACTGGATCTAGGGGTAAGAGAATATCATCATATAGGTTTTTTTGCAATGAAATTTACATGAAAAGAGCTATTTCTCTGTAATCCTATGCCCTATTAGTATTGCAAAACAAAAAATATAAATGACTAACCGATACAAGAGAAAATTACCAACCATATTATGATCATACAAGCAAGCAATCGTGAATTCCCTAATCTATAGGGTTTGAACTAGCACCTGGTATCCTCGCAGATTGGTGAAGGCTCTTGAGTTCGATGTAGAATCCTCTCACTCCAACTAGGAGATCCCTCTCTTTTGCCATTTATCTAAGATTACACACAAGCAAAAACAAACAAGGAAAACAAGTGATCTTCCGTAGAATATCGTCAGTTCAAAGCAATGAAC
Source organism: Pinus taeda (assembly GCA_000404065.3). Taxonomy (NCBI): domain Eukaryota; kingdom Viridiplantae; phylum Streptophyta; class Pinopsida; order Pinales; family Pinaceae; genus Pinus; species Pinus taeda. The sequence goes on along the minus strand of APFE031567939.1, from coordinate 12,317 downwards.
AATAACATGAACAAATAGATGCATGTAAAGATCTGAAAGGAAACGAACATGTATATCTTATTAATCAACAATCAAATGGTATAATTATACCTTCAAGCAGAAGATCTCCTCCCAGAAATCTAGAAAAGTATCCTCCTCTCTAAGAAATATGACCTCAAAAAAAAGTATTTCTCTCAATCTCTAAATCAAAGTAGGAACATCTCAATATAATTCCCACTCTCTCCTGTCCCTTTCCTCTTGGTGAGATTATATAGGTTATTTCTATCCTTTGGGAGAATGCATCTAGACACATAGGGGCTTGAGAAGTTAGGAAAATTATACAATAATGGACCCCTATCCAACTCATACACAAGTGGATCAAGTTGATCTCCTTTGGAATGAAAAAATCTAGAAACATTTTTCACAATTATGAGATTTTTCTCAATTATCTCAATTATGAAATTATTATTATCTCATAATTATAATATTTTGGAAAATTAATTATGAGCAATTGCTCAATTATGTAATTTTACCCTTTTAACATGGGATATATTTCACATAAGTAAAAGAAAAGGTGGAAAGAGGATGCATTTTAGCCAATAAATAAGAGTTGTACTATTCAAAAATCCCCCCATTTGTTAGATTAATAGTTAGTATTGTATTAAGAAATGGGGACCCTATAATTTTTTTCTTTAAAATGTTAGAAAATAAGAGCTTTCCCTTTGAAACCATTCAGAATAAAAAATTGGAGAAACTTAAGATATCAAACCAAGTCACTTTTTGACTAGGCATTCTTGCTTTATCGCATATCGCAGGATCTGAAGTAACAAAGATTAGTCGTGAGTCAGAATCTGTGAAATCTGATAAAAGAAACTCCTTAAAAGACCCAAGGTAGCATTGAACTTTTTATAATAATTTAGGCTTAAGTTATTCCTTAAAGTATTTATCACAATCACATCTCGACTTTTATAAGGGTGCAAACATGTAAAGCATAAGGAAATGCAAATTGCGATGTGGTCCGGACCCAATAGAATATTAAAACTGTTATAAAATTCAATTAGGTCCAACATAGCATAAATATATATTTTAATGGAATAATCCTCCATATAAAAGAAACATGCTCAAAAAAGTAAAAGGTATGCAGCTCATCGCAAATCACAAAACACCAAAGCAACTTTGAATTGCTCTATTCATAAAAACACCGATATTGCGATATTGACATTTTGTGATTTTGCAATTTTGTGATTTTGCAATTTTACGATTTTGTGATTTTTCGATTCATCACAATCGCATGATCAACATCACACATAACATACACCAATTTGGAATGTCATTTAAAAACTTGCGATGCGATGTTTTGATGAGTCATAAATGGAATCACACGGAGGCCCTAATGCATAGTTAATGAGGTTTAATTGTGTTTACTCTTTTAACGACTTGAGAAGATAGTTTTTTTTGTTTTTTGTTTTTTATTTTTGTTTTTTGTTTTTATTTGTGTTTAAAATAAAAGCTTCAACCTTACATTCTTTTAGGATTTAATATGCTTATGTTTCCACTTTTGTTTTACACTTTTCATTTTTATCCTTTTTTCTCCATTGCCCAAAATTTTAGGGAATTCCGAAGAAGACAACGCTCGCAAAAATGGTTAAGAAAGGAAAAAAGACTGGAAAGGCTACTACGTGTGAGGATTCAAACATGCTTCCAGTCATCTCTAATATGACATGAAATAAGGACGGCGGGACTACAACATGGGAGGCAATGCATAATTTACTGGAGGAAGAAAACCCAAAGGTCATGGAAACTAAAACAACAACAGACGTCGAGGACTCATCTGGTGCTTCTTATTTTGAAGCAACATGTTCTTTCCTACACAGAATAGATGCAAGGCCAAAAATAAAACCCAAAGGTCATGGAAACTAAAACAACAACAGACGTCGAGGACTCATCTGGTGCTTCTTATTTTGAAGCAACATGTTCTTTCCTACACAGAATAGATGCAAGGCCAAAAATATTACTGTTACACAGTAAAATGTCACTGCCATCATGTCAGTCTCCCTACTGTGTCATAAAACCACATTCACCTCACTTATGCTCTCTAAAATGGCTAAAAACCCTCTTTGCCTAAGTTAATTGAATCATCACGTTTGTTTATTAAATAACCGTGCTGATTGGCGGAGGATAATGTAACTGCTGCGCTGTCAGCGCGGAAGCACACGTGTTTTCCGCGCTGGTCCAATTTCACGGACGGCGCACCCTCCGCTTGTATCATTGAGCGCTGATGAGACCTCTTCTATAATTGATCTGCGATGCCAGCGCGCCAACCCAGTTTTGCACCTGTGCTGATCCTGTTTAGGCGAGTTTGTTCTAACAACCAACCTTCCAGATGACTCCAGACTTGGCTATTAGCATTGTTGAGGTCGCCATCCTTTCTTTGGCATGTTTGTTCGACTGATCATCCACTTATCTTGGGGGAGAGCTCATCCTTTACCTATTCATGGAGACTCCTTCTCCTTTATAAGCCTCCTCCATTGCCCATGAGCAGCTAGTTTTGAACATATAGAATTTGATTGAGGAATTCTTGGTGCATTAGTGCTGCTCTTTGTAGGCATTTGGTGTGTTGTGTGAGGATTGCTTTTGAGCTTGAGGAAGGTCATGAGTTTGTTGCCTTGTATGTGAGAGAGAGACCTCTTTGACTTGGGAGATCTACTTCAAAGGTGAATGCTTGGAAGACATGCTGGCTGGGCCCTCTAGAGAAGGACTCAGCGTCAGGACTTCGGTTGTACCTTACTCTATTTTCTGATTAATAAAGATAGATGACTACTCTTATGGTTCCATTTCCATTTGTCCTATGAATGATTAATGTAAATTGTATCCTTCCTGACTGATACATAGTTGTTTTTAGTAGATTTTACGCTTGTGTTTGTTCTCTCCTTTCTTGTGCAGGTGACCGTCCACGAGGATAGTGGAGGACTGTGATCGGCTGGAGCGAAGGAGCGAGAGGATCATCTCTTCGATGAATGTAGCGTTGGAATCCAAGTAGGTTTCTTTTACCCACTTGTTAATTACAACTAGGAACCTGCAGTGTAGCATCGTTTGATTGTTGCTAGACCCCCTTTGGGCTAGTAGGGATCGCCTCTATCCGTAGAGGGGATTTACCTCTCCAACAATTTGGCGACTCCGCTGGGGAGCTTGCTTGTCTCTTTGTATTTCACCCTTGTTTTTGATTTGATTATCGCTTCTTTGTCAAAGTTTGGGGATTGATTTGTTGTTGGTTTGTTTCCTGGTTCGTCCTGGGAACTGCTTTAATTGCCTTGAAAGCCTGTTGCCTTGATTTGGGGGTTTTTGGTTCGATTTTATTTGTTTTTTAGCCTCAGCGCGTTTTATTTCAGAACAGCTGCGCTGACATTGCACAGTGTCTTCTTTGTCGTTCCTGTCATCGCGTGTATACATTTAACAGTTGCACTGACCTTGTTTTCGGGCCAGCGCCCTTTATCCGTGTCCTTTCGCGCTGACAGCGCAAAGTTGCTACAGACCTTTTTCTGTCATCGCTTTGTTGCTGAGGGGTCACCCGCGCTGATCCTGTAAAACTCTTTTTTTTTGTCCAAATTGACCTCCTGAACTTCTTGGTTTGGCTGCCCCTTGCCTTTTCACTTGGCTTTTGACTTGTTTATTTTGTTTGAACTGTGACACGCCTGCTTGCGAAGCCTTGTTCCACGAGGGTTCGTTTGTTACTTGTTTTCGGTTTTTTCAAAGCCTTCCTTTTCGCTTTCGCTGCTTGGTTTGTATCTTGCCACGTCTTTTTCAACTGCTTGAGTATGTGGGAGTCTTTTTTCATTGGTTTTGAGTCTCTCTTTTGAGAAATTCTTAATTTGATTTCCTTTGGTCATTACTTGAAGGTTTGTCTTAGTCTCTTCATAATTTTGCATCTTTTTGCTTTATTTTTTTGCAAATCTCACCCAATTTTCTTGATTTGCACTTGACTGGTTCTTAGATTACATTAGAGTCATCTTGTGTTTGAGAATTCTCTTGCATAGATCACACTTGCATAATTAGAATTCTCATTTGTGCATAGATTACGTTTGCACACTTTTCAAGTGAATTGTGCATAAATTAAAATTGCATAGATTACCTTTACCTTGTGGGTGTTTGCCTTCTTCGATCGATTTCACATTTCTAGCCTTAGGGCATCTAGTGGCTTTGTGTGTCGAGCCTCCCTTAGGTGTTTTTGGTCTTCTATTGGGTCAGTCGACTCTCTAATTGCTCCCTTGCATTTGCTTGGTGATTGTTGAAAGTGTTTTGGTTGTGCTCCAAGCGATTGCTTTCCTCCTTTGAATTCCTTTTGTCTTGTTGAGCTTAGATCACATAGCTCATAAGCCTTTGTTTTCCTTTGATTTGGGAAACTGGTTTTTAGTGAGTTGGGAATTGTCTTGTGTGTGCATTGAGTGATTTTAGTCTTTCACTTAGTGTTGCTATCTCTCTAATTCATTTTAAAAGCACTTTTATGTCATTGAAAAGTAGAGCAAACTAGTGTCTTTTGCATCAATAGTTGAAAGGAAAAGAACATTTCATTATTTTGTGCTTTCAAAAGAAAAGTGTCATTTCCTTGCTGCTAGTTGCATTAGGTTGCGTGATTGCTTGAATTCGTTTTGTTTGTTTGAAAGATCCTTAACCTTCTTATAGTTAGAATTCATCGAACAAAATGATGATCTTTGGCATATAGTTGCATTTAGGTGTTTTTGAGAGATCATACGGTAGGACCTGAAACTGAAACTTAATTCAAGATCAATTGTAAAATAAACCAAATTTATCTAAAAACGCATTGGAACTTAACGTGAATATCTAAAGGTCTAGGCTAGAGACGTGTTCCGGCGTCTTTAAACCTAGTAGCTTAAAGTTGAGTGGTTGGGTGATTCCTCCACGGTGAAACGATAAGTGCTAGTACGGATTGGGTTCCCATGTACCGTCGCATATATATGGGGAGACTCCATTAGGCTTGCATCCTTTATCCATAGGAAGTTGAGTCTGCCGCCTTGTGAACCGTAACGCACCGAACACAGCATTCGGGAAGATTGACTGCAGTACGTAAATTCCTTGGTTCTCATATGATTGCCAAGGTGTATATAGCAGTTTTACGGGTTGCTTGGTAAACCTTTTTGCCTAGAACTTCCAGAGCAGTCACTTTTGATCCTTTTCAGACTCTCTAAAAGAAAAGGTTTAAGTGAGCGTCTTGTCACTTCGTGCTCGTTAAACATTCGAAGTAGATAGAGTCATCTTTTCGTCCTTTTCTCGACTCTCGAAACATGAAAAGGTCAAGTTCAGTTCCTATGTCGTAAAATTTATTTGGCCTCGATAACATTACCTGGTTAGATCTTGTGTGCGTTAGCTGAGTAGGTTTTGTTTTTCTATGACAAATTTTTCAGGGTTCACCAACCTAAGTTCCCCTCCTGACGGGAATCCTAGTCATTTCCCTCCTCTTGGGAATGTTGGTGCTCCTTATATGGCGACGTTATCCCTTCCGGGGTTAACTGTCAGGTTTCCTGTCTGGTTGTTTTCAACCTCTTTGGTCCCTACCGTGTCGGCTGATACCCCATCAGTCCCTCCACCTGCTCAACATCATGTTGAACCAAAGGTGGACCTCTCTCCTTCAACGCCTACTTCTACATCTCCTTCTTGCACTTCGCCTGGTGAAAGTTTCGATTCAAATAACCAGGTGGCTAAGAAGAAAAAAAAGAAGAAGAACAAGAAGAAGAAGTCTCCCAAGGGAGAGGTTACAAGTACAATTGTTCCCGTAAGTACACCTGAAGTTGGGCCACTTTTTGCTCCTCCGCGGAAGGTTAAGTTTCCTTGTCGATTATGCAAGGAAGACCATCTTCTTCGCGATTGTCCTGGCATCCCCAGGATCTTAGAAGTATGGTCCCGTGATCCGGCCCGCCCCTCATCGTCCACTGAAGCTCACGGCGATGTTACCTCGTCAGTTGGGAATGGTAAAGGGAGTGGGCAGATTTGAATCCCCTGCAGACTTTGTGAAGGCAATCATCCACTTCACCTTTGTCCACTCATGGATAAAGCCTCCGTTGTTTTGGAAAGTCTCCCAGCTCCCCTGCCCCAACTCCCCGTTGGATATCAACGTCTGTCTGTAGCTGCAGATCATTCGCCTCTCGACAATGAGATTGGTTCGCATTCTCCTCTTGTCCGGGCCCCTCTTCCCGAACCTGGCTGTGCCCAGCCTGTTCCAGACCAACCATTGGTCGGACAGAGTGTCGTCCACTCTGTTTCAGAAGAGTCAAATTCCCATGTTCTTCTCGTCTCATCGGATTCTCCTGAGCTCGATAATGGTTTTCCCATCCCAGCCTCTCTGGAGAATTCTGATTCGGTCCCTTCCAAGCAGGGGGGAAACCATACGGTTCCTCCACCAAGTAGTTCGGTCGTTTCCTTCGATTGGATTCGTTTGACTACCCCTCCCCTTCCATCCCATGTGCCTTTTTGGGTTACCACCTATGCCTCCCATATGGCGCTACCTGGCACTGTGTTAGATGAGGGTGCATCGGTTAGTCTTATGCCCGTTACTACTTGGTAGGCTTTGGGTTCCCCATCGCTTGTGCCTGTCGCACCGAATCTCACCGCTTTTGACGGAGGAACGAGTCAACCATTAGGGATCCTTCCAAAGTTCCCTATCACTTTGGGAGGCAAGACTGTCTATATAGAGATCTCGGTTACCCAAGGTTCTTTAGACTTCAGTCTTCTCCTTGGTCGAGACTATGTGTATGCCATGGGAGCCCTTGTTTCTTCACTTTTCCGTGTGGTTTTCTTTCCACATGATGGAAGAATGGTGACGATGGACCAATTATCGTTCGCTCGTCCACAAGCCCCTCCGGTACCATTATCCTTCCCTCTTGGTTCTCAGCCACCAGTTGCATCTGTCTCTCCTCAGATCAACTACGTGGCCGCCTCTCCCATGCCTATACCCAGCAATGCCGCCATCGTGCATAGTGTCTTGGGGGCATTGGGTCCTGACTTCCGAGACATCGACCTCCCATCGGGGGTGCCACTCTTGGAAGCCCTGACTTCCTGTTCATTATGATGAAGTTTGGGCGGAGCATAGTTCATTTTCCTATGTCAAGCTCCTTAAAAAATGAAACTAGGATTGGGCGGAGCATAGTTCGCTTTCCTATGTCAAGCTCCTTAAAAAATGAAACAAGGAGTTTTGAGGAATAGTTTTTGCTAATGTATCAACCTCGTTAAAATAATGAAACAGCTTGTAGCAGAGCATAGTTCCTTGTCTTGATTCAAGCTCGTTAAAAAAATAAATCAAGGAGTCTGTAGCATAGTTCCTTGTCTTGAGTCAAGCTCGTTAAAAAATGAATCACGGATTTGCGAGCATAGTTCCTGATCTTGTGTCAAGCTCGTTAAAAAATGAAACAAGGGTTATGAGGATAGTTCTTTCACTGTGTCAACCTCATTAAAAAATGAAACAACTCCCTTTCCAACTCGAGTCTTTCCAAGATCTCGAAAGTGAACCTTCATTCCATCCACTTTGTTGAATGCAATGAAGCTTGGGGGGCATGTACCTGGTTTTGCGTCATTATGCTGGGGGCATGCGAACTTATAACAAGCATAGTTTTTCGTTTCAAGCTTGTGTAAACATGAAACCGAATCCAAGCAGAGTTCTCCATGGTTCAAGCTTGTGTAAAAATGAACCCATACCCAAGTCACCTTTAAGCTCTTTTCTGACTCGTAAAATATGAAAAGATTCCCAAGTATTTTTTCCCTTTTTGACTCGTTAAAGAGAATAAAAATGGAGTCATCTTTCTGCTCTTTTCTGACTCTCTAAATATGAAAAGAATGCCGAGTTATTCCTCTCAACTTGTTAAATGTAAATGAGAGGCAGTCGTCTTAAAACCCTTTTCCGACTGTGTAAAAAATGAAAAGATTGTCGGACCCTTGTCGTTTTAGGTTCATTAATGGTTACGGAGTGACATGGTTTCGATAACGTTTTTACTTTTTTGGATTGAAATCACTACTTATGAAAAGTACTCCTCGGTCGTAATTATTGGGCGGTTCTTTCGAGCATTTTTTTATACTTTTTCGGGCTTGAGAGACACAACTTTACAAAAAAGGACACCCCTGGAATTTACTTTTCTGCTGTCTTTTCAGACTCTCTAAACATGAAAAGACATCGAGTTCTTCCTTTGTCAGACTCATTAAAACTTAATGACATCGGATTCCGTCGCAATGACGCTTTTCAAGCACATGCTATCCCCGTCAAGCTTGTCATTAAAAAATAACCGGGGTACTCGCCAAAAATGGCGGGGAAAATGGAACCACAATTATTGTCGTGTCGACAGTATGTCGCTCTTGAACATGGCACTTGTCTGCATTCATGTCTGGGTGGGGACATCTCATCTTGTTTTTACACTTGCCTCCGTGGGTTTGGGTTATCCTGTTTGGCCACTCATCTGCTCATTGTCCTTTCATTGCGACCTCTGATCATTTGACCCCCAAATACTGCCAAATCCGTCATTGTGCCGCCGATATGTTCAGGAGAAGTTGGCCTCTGCAAGTATAACCTCCCTCTGATATTTCACGCAAAACAAACTTGTCTCTACCCGTCTCGCGTCGATGATGTGGGAAACATTATGGCCCACCTTCGACAAAGATCACTTCCTGTCGACGTCAGCTCATTATCCAGGAGTGACCTAGGGACTCCCTTCAGGTACCTTAGGGCCTGCATGCCTTAATGGCAGGTTCTTCGGGTTCGACGCGGGGTTTTCATCATTGGCCTCCGATCGAATGATTCCGCGGGTGTTCGACATCGGCCCATTCATTCGCATGCCGTGGATTGTACCTATAGTACCTTGAGGACCATCGTCATCATTGGTGGCCCTCTCGCGTCTGTTAACAACTCTCATTATTGGCTGGTAATCAGACGATGTTCAAGCATGTTCGACTTCGGCACATATATTCACATGTTTGAACTTGTACTTTGATTGGATTCGGATGGAGCGCAAGACCCTGGTTCTAGTCCATTGTGGACCAGGTTGCGATTTTTGTGGGACATCATTACATGAATCATTGATGGATGGCTGCGACCATACCTGAGTCCTCTTAAGGATGGCTGCGACCATACCTCTTATTATTATGGTCTTTCCAGCTGGGTGGCTGCGTCCACGCCAGAGACCTTGTTCCCATATGTCTTCTGGATGGCTGCGCCCATGCCTAGACTACATGTAATTGAGATATCAGTTGTATCCGCCTGCAGGTTCTCTCCAGTGGTGTTCCAGTCCAGCAGTCTTGTAAAGCATTTCACCCCTCCCACTCTCTTGGGCTTCATGCTTTAGGGGGCATCTGTTACACAGTAAAATGTCACTGCCATCATTTCAGTCTCCCTACTGTGTCATAAAACCACATTCACCTCACTTATGCTCTCTAAAATGGTTAAAAACCCTCTTTGCCTAAGTTAATTGAATCATCACGTCTGTTTATTAAATAACCGTGCTAACTGGCGGAGGATAATGTAACTGTTGCGCTTCCAGCGCGGAAGCACACGTGTTTTCCGCGCTGGTCCAATTTCACGGATAGCGTACCCTCCGCTTGTATCATTGAGCGCTGACCAGGCCTCTTCTATAATTGATCTGCGATGCCAGCGCGCCAACCCAGTTTTGCACCCGTGATCCTGTTTAGGCGAGTTTTTTCTAACAGCCAACCTTCCAGATGACTCCAGACTTGGCTGTTAGCATTGTTGAGGTCGCCATCCTTTCTCTGACATGTTTGTTCGACTGATCATCCACTTATCTTGGGGGAGAGCTCATCCTTTACCTATTCATGGAGACTCCTTCTCCTTTATAAGCCTCCTCCCTTGCCCATGAGCAGCTAGTTTGGAACATATAGACTTTGATTGAGGAGTTCTTAGTGCATTAGTGCTGCTCTTTGTAGACATTTGGTGTGTTGTGTGAGGATTGCTTTTTGAGCTTGAGGAAGGTCATGAGTTTGTTTCCTT
>APFE031567925.1:51072-74023 GCA_000404065.3 Pinus taeda | reverse complement strand
TTACATTATTATTGTTATGTCGGCTATGATTATGTTATGACCGCTTAGACTCCTATAATAGAAAGGATGTCTTTCCATTTGTATCATCCAAGAATTGTTCATTTATGTAATGTAAAGGAGGTTGCCCCCTCGAAGAGGCTGAATTCTAAGGCGTTGATCTATCTTTTCTATCTTTTCTTGAGCTGGTTTCATAACATAGCGACTTCAACAACTTCGACCTAACGTCTTCACAGCTCTAACCTTGATGCAACTTCAACAACTTTGACCTAGCAACTTCACATCTTTGATCTAGAGGTGGCTTCACAACTTCGACCTTGCAGCTTTACATCTTCAACCTTGCAACTTCACAACTTTGACCTTGCAGCTTTACAGCTTTGACCTTGCAGCTTCACAACTTCGACCTTTCAACTTCACAAGTTCGATTCAACAACTTCACAACTTCGTTCTTGCAACTTCACAACTTTGATGCAACAACTTCAGAATTTCATCTAGCCCAAGAAAGTAAATCCTAACGAGAGAGAGAGAGAGAGAGAGAGAGAGAGAGAGAGAGGCCCAAGAAAATAGATCTTGATCTTCTTCTTATTCTTTTTCCTTTTCTAGATTCTATGTTGAGGAGATCGAAATTTCTTGAGTGAGTGTGCAAATGAGGTCGAATTCCTTCTTATTTATAGGCCTTTGAGGGGTATGAATTGCTATCTTGAGGCTGAATTTTCCCTTCATGTAGGCTGACTTGATATTTGTGCCATGACGAGGGCTTGAATGGTCTTTTGACTCTATTTTGACTCAATAAATTTTCTTTACAATATGTAACATTCCCAAATGGGTCTTCAATACATGAAAATTACTCAATTGAATTTATGACAAACCTAGAAGTACTCAATGGGTTTTTGAACTAAAAATAAATTTCCCTTGAGCATGAAAGCCATGCCTCAAGAATAAAAATAATAAATTTATTTTTCTCTTTTTATTAAATACATAAAATCAAGATTACATATGTCATTATGAAGACCGAACCTAGTTACACATTCAATACTCCCTCTTAACCAAGGAGGTATTCATTATCCATACAAGGTACTTGGACATTTTGAATTTGAAAATTCTCATAAGAAGAGTCGGATTACTAATCCATCTGTATAAAATCATATCATCCAACATTGTTACATAGTAAGGCCTTGAATAACATCTCTATCTCTCCACAATATTAGAGCATAATGCTGGCGAGACCAATTATTTATAGACACCCTCATCATTGTCTCTCTCGGAACATACCCCAACCAGGATCTCTTAGAGTATGTTCCACCAAGAATATTCTTATCTTGCATACCTAGTCCTGAAAGAATATTGATCATATATGACTACTATTATCTTGAATTCCCTACTAAATCCTCAAAATGTATTAGATTCCAGATGCTTACTCAATCCTCCATTTATCTTCCCAGGTGAAGACAAGAATGATGTGTCTATCTCTCACTCTCAATTAGGGAGGATATGCCCATTCCAATGAAGGAATGTACCCATTCGTATAAAAGGAATGTACCCATTCGTATAAAAGGAATGTACCAAAGCTCCCTCTTTACTAGGGACTTGCTTCCAACAACTCTTTAGGTGGAGATCATGGGGCAACCAGTTGATTGAAGAGATCCTCCTTTAGATGTCATGAACTACTTTTTCTTTATTCAGGAGTCTTCATATTTTTGGGACTTCTTCATAGGGCATCGACCATACATCACTTTCATGAATCATGTTAGTCATGTCATCCTTTCTTTCATTGGAAAGTGATCCATTAGTGCATATCTGACCTTTCCTTCATACCTTGATACCTTCTTTGCATCGTGTTTCCTTCATGATCTTTCATCCTACCACATGAATGTCAGTTATAGATGACATCTACAACTCTTCCTTTGGTAGCCTTGCATTAGCCCATCCAACTATTTTTCAAAAATATAAAATGAAAATTAAATAAAAAAATACCTTTGTGATGGTCTTTCATCATGACATCTCCTTGTTTTCAACAACACCCTGCATATATATCGACACATCTCCAAAAATATATACAACGTCAAGGGTCTGTTTCTTTTTCAGAATTTATCAGAATCTTCATATCTTTCCCATGGAGATATCATAGTTAAATATTTTAGTCCTTGGATGTTGATTGCCTAATCCATAGTTGCATTTTTCATGATCTCTTCCTTTCTTTATTCACACATTTCCTCCTAGGAACTTCTAATCATAGTTCCTTCAACTTGGTCAACCACCTCATATTTCATTTGAGGACATATTATGTTGATTTCATCTAGTCAATGTGTGAACCATGCCTTCATGCATCCTTTCATAAGAGGAGATCCTTTCTTTTGATCATGATCATGAGGTGGAGCATTTATCCATGTTATCTACAGCTATATGACATGACTCAATTTTATCAAATACAAGCATACGTACCTCATATTTTTCTTTTGTTCATCTAGACTTCCTTCAACAACTTCCTTGATTGAAAGAACTACAATCACCTTGACCTGCTTCACTTCTTTTGACATCATACGATCATTCCATGAATCCCATACAAGGTGCAATTCTCAGTGAGAAACTTACTTCTAGTGGGTGAACCTTTTGATGAAGGTTCCAATGAAGTATCTTGATTATCCTCATTCTGCAAATGCTCCTTTTTGAATGATGTATGATGAGCTCTATACTAGATGAATTTATTTTTTCCATAAGTACCACTTATGCTTCTAATGAGGTTACTAAGAGATACATCCTTCTATTGGTGACAACCATAGACTTCTATTTCATCTGTCTTTCATGCTTCTTGATGATGTCACGAGCTCTTGCTTTCAATCATATGCTTCTATGATGCCATCTCCTAACATGATGCATCCTATCATGTTTATTTACAACAAAAAATGTGAAACATAAACTTGAAAAGAACTAGGTGAGGAAGACTATCTCAATCATATTAGATATATTTTACTTCCCCCTTCGGTTTCTTCTTTTCAGCTTCTTCCACTTCTTTAGTGATATGGGATTCCTCCCTTCCTCTTTTGTTGTTGTCCTTCTTGAGCTTTGGACAATCTCTCTTGTAGTTCCCATATTCATGACAACCAAAGCATTGAAACTTTGACATGTTATTCTTATTTTTATGAGGACCAAGCTTCCCCAACTTCCCTTTTTCTTCTAGCCATGGCAACAAATTCTTGAACTTGCTTGCTTGATCCTACATTGATTTTGCCATCAACCTAGTTTCTTCGATTTCTCACAATAACCATATTTCATTGAATGGAGTAGCTTCCTTCTTTCCATAGATGTTTTATGTGAAGTTTCCCTATCCCTCTAGAAGTGAATTAAGCACTATGGTAGTCATTTCCTTGTTAGACATTATTTCTACCAACTCTTGGAGTTGATCTCTTATTTCTGACACCCTCATAAAGTATGAGGTTGTTCCTCTTCTTTTGATATATTCATCTTGTAGATGTTGAGCTTATTCTTTCGACAATTCGACAATTAAACCTTTAACATGACCAATGACTTCATTTTCTATGAGGATCAAATCTATCCTCTTCTTCCATGCAAGAAAGTTTGACGACCCAACCAATTTATTGCTCTCCCTGCAATATGAAGTCATTTTGACATATTCAAATATAGATATAAAAATACTTACTTGTCAAGTGAATATACTCCTCGATGATGAAATATTCAACTTGATGCCTTCTTGATTTTGATGATGATGTAGATAATAGAAGATGTCTTCTTGGTGAAGATGTATTTCTTCAAAAGTGACCCTTGGCTCAAAGGGAGATCAAATTGATTCCTTGATGATGATGAAAATTCCTTTTCCTTCTTTTCATCCTTCAAGACAATGCTATTTAAACTTGTTTCACAACCTCAAATTTCGGCCCTTCTTCAGAATTTCAGCTTGATTTAAGAGTTCTACAATTTTGGCCTTTTTTGCAATAATCGTAGTTCAAATGTGTGTCTAGAAGTCGAAAATATTTTGCCTCCTTTCTACTTCATGTGACTTGACTTATTTTTATTGTTATTTCGGTTTGCAAAGGAGATCTTTCTTAGCACAAAACTTTCTCCTCGATGGTGGCTACAATTTCATACTTGCTATTGCAGAAGGATGTCTTAATACTTCACACATGTGGAGAATATAGCACATAAAAACAAACCCAAAACTTCTTCTCTCTTCCTTCCTCGTGATAATGATTGTAGAATGTGTGAGTTTCCCAAGAACACTTCAAGTGTGGAACCCTTCTTTGGATGAGCTAGGGTTTTGAGGTCTACTTTGATGCTCTTAGTTATTCCATTTCAATAGGATTAAAGGATTTGTCCTTCTTGATGATTGATTCTCTTTATGTTTCCAAGATGATCTCTTTATACTTCGGCCCTAGAGTATCCTTCTTCATGTTTCCTTTCCATGATGTAGTTACCTTAGCTCTAATTCCATGTTGAGAAATCTAGGGGGAAACAAGTGTAGGTGATTTCTCTTACTTTGTTAACTGCTTGTGATGCATTTTTACTTTGCTCTATTAACTTATTATTTTATTATTATTATTGGCGTTCTCTATCATAAATCAACTACCAAGTCATAAATAACAATGAGACAATAGGACACAATATATAGGCGATAAACCATGGCTAAAACCTCTCCAACTAAGAGGAAAACCCATTGGAATCCTTCTCTTCATATATAACTTCAATTGAAAAATTCCATGACCTATGACCCTTGAAAAAGACCCTCCAAGACCAAGTCATCCTTCCTTCTTGATGAGCTCTCATCACACATTCCAGTAACAAATTTCGACCTTCCAACAACTTCTCTAGCAACTTTGACCCCAACAACAATTTCTACAACTTCGACCTAGTAGTGTCAGCAAATTCAACCTAACAACTTCACATATTCGACCTTGATGCAACTTCAACAACTTCTACCTAACAACTTCACAACTTCAATCGAGAGGCAACTTCACAACTTTGACCTTGCAGTTTCACAACTTCGACCTTGCAGCTTCACATATTCAACCTTGCAGCTTCATTTCTTCGATGCAACAACTTCAGAACTTCGTCCTTGCAGCTTCACAACTTCGATGTAGCAACTTCATAATTTATTCTAGCCTAGAAATAGTATAAAACCTAATGAAAGAGAGAGAGAGGCCCAAAAACTTCGATCTTGATCTTCTTTTTCTTCTTCATCCTTTTCTAGCTTCTATCTTGAGGAGATCGATCTTTCTTGAGTGAGTGTGCAAATGAGGTTGAGTTCCTTCTTCTTTATAGGTTTGTGAGGGGTACAAATTGCTATCTTGAGGCCGACTTGTCCCTTCATGTAAGCCGACTTGATATTTGTGCCATGATGAGGTCTTGGAGGGTCTTTTGACTCTATTTTTGACTCATAATTTTTCTTTATAATATGCAACATGCCCAAATGAGTCTTCAATACATGAAAATGACTCAATTGATTTTATGAAAAACCTAGAAGCACTCAATGGGTGCTTGACCTAATTCTTTTTTCCCTTAAGCATGAAACCCATGCCTCAAGAATACAAATAGTAAATTTATTTTTCTCTTTTAATTAAATACATCAATCATGATTACATATTTCATTATGAAGATTAAACCTAGCTACATATTTCAACATTCAGTCCCATTAAGCTCGACTATGAAGTCATTTACTTGACTTGTGCGGCACACTATACCCTCTCCTCATCGATTAATTGGGTTGGCTATTCTTTAGATTACGCCACATCCTCTGATTCTTTCTCTCATATATTTCCTACCGTTGAGAGCATCATGGAGATCATGATGCGAGATGATATGCCATGGGACGATCATCATATTTATTCCTCCTTGTCAGATTCCTTCAAGGATAATCTTACAGAACTATATTGACCCAATATCGTTGAGTTCTCTATGAATTATGTATCCATCCATGGTGTTGATTATGAGAAGAATTTGTTGAACATTGAAGAGACTATCCCTCTCGAAATTTTGATCAAACCCGAAATTGTCGAGAATCTACAGTTTGGTGCGTTTTTATTTCCCGATGAGATCAAGACTTATAAAGCCCAATTCCAGGAGTTTAGAGATGTTTCGCTTGGTCTTATGAAGAAATGCCAGGTATCAATCTAGACATCGTTGTGCATGAAACTAAGACATATCCTCATGTTAAACCAGTTCGACATCGTCTTCGTTCAGTCCATCCCAATAATGTTGTAGCTATTAAAGTTGAAGTTGAAAAACTTCTACGCGTTGGTTTCATCTTTCCAGTACCTTTAATTGATTGGGTGTCTAACATTGTTCTTGTTGTGAAGAAACAAGGAATAATTCGTGTGTGTGTTGATTATTAGGACGTCAATCGTGGTTGTCCGAAGGAGAATTATCCCACCCCGTTCATCGACTAGATTGTTGATGATTGTCCATGTTTTGAGATATTTTCGTTTATGGATCGTTTCTCTAGTTATAATCAAATCAACATTCTCCCGACGGACCAACATAAAACCATGTTTATTTGTCCCACGACACATTTGCGTATCGGAAGCTCCCTTTTGGATTAAAGAATGTTGGCGCTATGTTTCAGAGGAAAATTAATTACGTCTTCCATGACATCAAACATATTGTGAAACCATATTTGGATGATTTGATTTCCCATTCGAAACATCGAGCTGATCACCCAATACATATTTGGGCCATATTTGCACAATTTAGACATTATAACATTCGACTCAATCCACACAATTGTGTTTTTTTGTGTAAGTATCAGTTGAATTCTTGGTTTTGTGGTATAAAAACATGGAAGTCAAATTGACCCATTGAAAGTCCAGGTGATCATCGATCTACCTGCTCCTTCTTCCCTTCTTCAGATTCAATGACTCTAAGGGAAGACTTTCTTTGGAGGTTCGTTCTTAATTACACTGAACTCACTAAATGATTTACTCACTTTTCAAAGAAAGGGGTTCTCTTCCATTGGTACGACGCTACTAAAAATGTGTTCAATGCCTTAAAACATGGTATTGTTCCACGAGGAAGATGTAGGAACTGAACATCTTATTTATTACTTGAGTCATAATCTCAATGATACTAAATTCAAGTATACTTATGTCGAAAACTTAGATTTGGCGGTTGTCCAAGCTATAGAGATATTTCTCCATTGCATACTGCTCCGCAGAGCTATGGTTGTTTCAGATTACAACCCCATGATGTACATCTTATCCTGACAATTCCTAGGGGCCAAGTACTCCAAGTGGATTTTCATCCTACAAGAGTTCAATTTGGAATTCATCAAATCCAAGTTGAAGAAATCCTTAGTTTTTGCTAAACTAATTTGCGACCTTCCCACTGTTGAAACTGAGACAACATCTGGTGATTCTATTATGGACAAGTCGTTGTTCCTGATTTTGTCATCTGACCCGTAGTATCGAGACATTATCATATATCTCCAAACCCAGAATTTCCAATGTAATACCTCTCACTCTGACTAACGACGTATCTGATATCAAGCCAAACATTAAATTATAATAAATGACACCCTTTATCATCGTGGTATCGATATGATATTTCAAAGGTGCCTCACTCATGAGGAGGCCGATAAAGTCTTAAATGAATGCCATTTTGGGGCATGTGGTGGTCATATGTTTGGTTATGCCACCACATAGAAGATCATGCATGCTGGTTACTTTTGTCCTACCATGTTTTGCGATTACATCCTCGCCATCCAAAAGTGTCATGCATGCCAGATATACGATCATAAGGCCCATACTCCACCCGCTCATTTGCATCCTGTTATCACCATTGGAATTTTGGCAAAATGGGGCATTGATTTCATGACATGTAACCCTTACTCTGCCAGGGGTCATGGCTATATGATTGTAGCGGTTGACTATTTTACCAAGTGGGCCGAGGTGATGCCTACATACAATAATAATGGCGAAACAATTGCTCCTTTTTTTTTCAAACATGTCATTGCGCAGTTTGGTGTTCCATAGGTTGTAGTTACAGACCATGGAAAACATTTTCACAATCACATGATGTCTGAATTAATTGCCAAGCTGGGACTCTCCCATTAGAGTTCTACTCCTTACTAACCTCAGGCGAATGGGAAAGTTGAGATAATCAATAAAGTTATCAAAAAACGATGTTTCAACACATGATAGGGGTCAACAAATCAGTTGGTATCTTATTCTTTATGCGGTGTTATGGGCGTATCGAACCTCCATTAGGACTGCTACCAGGTTCACGCCATTCCAATTAGTTTATGGTTTGGAAGAAATCCTTCCAATTGAATGTGAAATTATGTCTCTTAAACTTCTTGTTGAACTCCTCCCTACCACTTCCCCAGAAGAGGAACATCTCTTACATCTGACGCGCTTAGATGAAACTTGATGTGATGCCACGATGGTTAATAAAGGCCATAAGAAATGTATCAAGGCGCAAGATGACAATAATTTCAAGCCTCATGTCTTCTCAGAAGGAGACCTTGTCTTGTTATACGATCAAGAGTTTGATAAATTAGGATCGGGGAATTTTGAACCAATGTGGCTAGGTCCATACATTGTCAAACGTGTTCTGGCTAAAGGGGCCTATGAGCCTTTTGCTTTCGATGGAGTTCACTTGGCACAACCTAGAAATGGCCTATACCTTAAGAAATACTACGCTTGAGTTTTTGCGTAGTGCACTGTGTATGGCCTGTATATAGGTGTGTTGAGTGTGTTTGCAGTGAGTTCCCTTAAGAGTTTCCTTCAATTTCAATTAATTATGTTTACATTCGGTTTATAGATGTTGGCATCCCTCGAACCATATGTTAGTTATGCTGATGGCGCTAGTCATAGTACTAAGAACCTTTCTTCCGCAACATGGGCTATATATGATCCAAATGGAAAATTAGTGAGTTTACAAGGGATTTGTATCGGTCGCTCTAGAAATAACATCACTAAGTATGGCGTAGTGAACAAACTATTGTCTGAGGCTATTTCTCATGGTATCCTCCATATAGTTATCAGACTCGACTCAGCCCTTGTAGTACTACAATTGGTTAATGTCTATTCAGTTAGAAGTCCAACTATGCTTTGTATGTTCTTGAGGGTTCACCTTATAGAAAGATACTTTGATTTAATCCAATATCAACACATTTCTAGAAATCTAAACACATTGACAGATGCATTGGCTAATCATGTTTAGATAGACATTTGTGACACATGTAAAATAAATTCAATACACATCACGTACATTGAAAGAGATAATAGAACCATAAGAAATAATGAAGATAGTTATATATATATCAAAGTTTTTTCTTCTACAAAATGTGTGCCCAAGACACATATGGCCACATGGGTTGTCATATCAAATTATATATGTAGTCAAAATATGGCTATAAGCTTCCTAGTAGACTAATCATAGTGCTCATGATAACACGCCACTTTGGGAGACATCTTGGAGTGATACGAACAGGCAGGCCAATAGTATGTTGCTGTAGTCTCATAGGAAGCTCGTCGACCCTAGTCTCAACTATGCCATGGGTCAACCCTCCATGTGGCTCTCAACCTCTGCAAGGGTCTTGGCCACATTAAGATCCTGTAGTACCTCTCATCCTTCTACAACAACTTGTACTATTGGTGGTGCCTGTTGTGGGTCTCTTGCACGATGAAGATAAGAAGAACCCATAGGTCGAAAGAGTCCAATATCTACATGTAAAAAAATCAATAATTTAGCCTTAGATACATCAAAAATCACAAAAAAATTGTAAAACTTAAAAATCCAAAAATGATCATTTTTTTTGTTTGTTTTACCTATGACACCCCATCGCCCGTCGTCAAGAAGCATGAGCTCTGGGTCTCTACGGAAATCCATCTCTACATATGGATATTTCTCTATCATAATGAGTTGTATGCGTAACCATTTGAAGAAGACTAGTGTGAAACTCATCGATGATGAACCTACATGTCTAGACATGAGATCCACGCACCTCCTCATCTGTGGGACTCTCGGATTTGCGAGCTCAAGTGAAATATGTTGTGGCCAAAAAAATGGAATCCTCTCTAAGGAAAAATAAATCAAGATCAAATCACAACCAGAGTTGTTTAACCATCCATATTTTGCCTTGGTCACCTGCTCCTTCATGTTTACTAGTACTCCCTTCCTCTATTTGAATATTATCGGCTCCATACACTCTAGAGCATATTGCATATGAGACTTATTGGCTACATGTAGAATTTCACTACTGGCCAATCTAACAATGATAAATAACATTTTTCTTAGAGGCAAACATAACACATCCTTGATGTCGATTTTCCCATCTTTAGTCGGTTGGGATCTCGCTCTACAGTGTGCACTAACGTAATCTTTGACTGTCTCTCCACCACTCCTTGAACCAGATAAAGAGATGGAGGAACCTCGCCTTGTTAGAATTGTCAAGAATTATGTATCTTCTACTTGTATTTCAAGCACATGTACACCAAGTCTGAATGCTTGTGCTTGAACATCCCATGCACAAACATGATATCTCAACAATTCCATTTGTTGCCTCATACCATGAAGCTAGAAGAATTTCAAGAGCCCACAATCTCTCAAAGCCTGGATAGTGGTAGGATCATAAGCTACAGTTAAATATTGTTCCTCATGTTCTCTTTCCCTCCATGTTAAATCCATTTTGTTCCAATAGACACCTGAAACATCACAATAAGGATCATTAGGATAAGTTTCATGAAAAAAACTAGAGAAATTTTTAGGAAAACAGGCAAAACAAGTTTGGGAATTGCGCTTAGTGAAATCACCTAAGGAAAAAAAATGCATTGAAAAAACCTCTTCAATGTATTTTCTTCCTATTCAACTCTCCTTTCGACTTGCTGGTGTTGCGTTGGACCTAGGCTGAGAAATTAGAGCCCTATGGCCCTCAAAAAATAAAAAAAACTAGCATGAAATCACCAAATGGAAGAATGAAAAGAAAGAGGAAGGTTAAAGATCCTACCTGGAAGTGAATATGCTCAAAATGGTCCACTAGATTGGTCACAATATATTGCAGAAGATTGGGGGCAAAAACACTAAAAAATCTCTCTCCAAGAGGTAAAATATGGAATGGTAAAAATGAATTACCGTTTGCCTATTTTATGGTCATTTTCATCATTATTTTATTAATATTTTTACATGTTGACCAAAAATGTGATTCAACTTTATCATGAAACAAATATTTTTAATCCTTTAGTGGTGTTTTGATTAGGTTGACAACTATTTAATGGATTTGATGATGTATGAATTGAAACAAATCATTTTGATCAAAGAGCACACTTTTATTGCTTTTTTCAGGCTTTGTAAACTTATGAAAAAGGAATCATCCTGGAGTCCTCTTTCAGCTCTTTTCAGACTCCCAAAATATGAAAAGATTGTCAAGCAATTATCTTTTAGAAATTGTTAAAGTAAATGAAAAGACACCTAATCAATATAAGTTTAACCCTTTTCTGGACTGGGATAGACTAATTACGAAAAATCAATACGTTAGTCGAACATGGGTAAGAGGTTCTCCTGAGTATTGTTTTCTACCTTTTTAGACTCAAGGGTGTTAAATTATGGTATGTTCTATGCTTAGAGCAGTTTACTTATTTTTCTTCTTATTACCCACAGATTAGTAATCACATATACGTTAAGTAAACTACAGATTGAACATTAAATGATCAATAGAAAACAAGCCAAGACAAGAGACACAAGATGTGGCGGCTAGCCAGGGACAAACCCCAATGCGGGGAAACCCTTTGATCAAATCTTCTTTTATCTTCAATAGTTCAATAGAGAGAAATAGTACAAAATCTGAATTCTGTAATTTTATATAAGCAGTAGGAAACCCTAGATTAACAAAGTCAAACTTGGTCAAACTAGTGGAAATTGACCTCTTAAATGCTTGGTCAATTTCCGGTCAACTTGTCCTCGAACAACCTGAAGAAATAGCCTTTGAACAGCCCCAAAAGTACAGTCAATTTGCAGATTTCTGAAGTCAACTTGCAACCCTAAACTAGGGCAGTCAACACCAGTCAAACCAGAGGTCAGATCACCTTGGTTTTCGTGCCAAAAATTGCGGCTTGCCTAGGAGAGGCAACCACACCCAATTCGCACTTCTGGATGGTCAACGCTTGGTCAACGTTGGTCAAAGATATGACCTGCTGCCCTAGTGTCCTTCTTTCTATGTCTTCCTTGCCCTAGGACGTCTTCCTTTCAGCCACACGTGTGAAAGAGAGAGATACTCTTTTATTGGTGACAACACCTTTTCAACAATATCCATATCTATGCAACGAATTAGTTCATTAGACTTAGTATTTAATTAAACCAACATATACTGAAAACATAACAAGAATAGTCCTACTATATCCATGAAGAAGTGTTAGCTCATAAAGCTTTTGATCATAAATGAAAGATCCCACGTACATTGTTACATAGATGAAACACTAGATTTAGTAGTGGAACATGAAGCCACAACTTGCTTCTCCAAAGAATGATCTATCTCCTACTCACTACAAGAGAAGCAAAGGCAAGTCTCCAAGAATCCAAGCCCTTCGCTTGAGTTATGAGGAGCTATTTATAACAAATGATAAGGACATTTGAGCTTCCTCATGACACTTCAACTCCTATGACTTATGGGCTTCCATACAACTTTTCATATTTCATATATGACCTTTTACATCCCAAATGTGGTTTTTCACATTCCACATGCATCTCTTGGACTTCATTACTTACAATTTATACAAAAGGCAAATTACATATAAGACATTGGCTACATGAGACAAAACTACTAATAGGACAAAATATTATCAAACTGACAAGTCATTTGCTTCTTCATGGAACTCATTGGTGATATATGTGTGCCATGCTCTAAATTTCATAGAGATGACTTTGATATAAACTAGAAATTCCACTACATATCGCATCTTCACCTCCAGTGCTTATGTCAATATGGACTTGGAGCTTGATTGTACATTATTCCATAGACATGACAGTTTCATATGGGCTTTGACTGGTGTGATGGAATTGTAGAAGAATGTCTTTGGTGATCTTGAAGCCTTCTTGTTCTGATGCTTGCTTGATTTGTTTTATGTACTACCTTATTTCTTGAAAGATGATTTCCCTGCTTCTTATTTCTTCAAGTGATCCATCATCCTACTAAAGGCATCCCGTGTTTCTATGCTAAAGACTCGAAACCATTGGGCAATCAACTATAAGCGGCAAGAGTGTTAGTCGCCATTTCTCCAAGACATTTATAATTATGACGGTGGAGTCTCAGCTGTTCTTGGCCATTTCAGCAACAATCCTATCCTTTCTAACCGATTGTTGCAGAACATTCAGATATTTGGCAGCCCATTCCTGGAGTTGATCAAGTGCTCTCAAGACTTCTTGTTATTTCTTCTAAATACCAACAAGACAGGCCAACACTTGTTGTAGAAGTAGCATTTCATCATATAACTGTGCCATGTTATCCTCCATTGGCCCCAGTTCCTCCCGCATGGTTGACTGTAATGCCCCGCTTAAATCTTATCCTACAAATTTTGTTAATGTTTACATTATCTAAAAATATTGAGAAATATAGGTCTAATATAAAATTCATGATTTCCATTATTTAAATTCTCCACTTACCTTCTCAAATTGAATATTGGGTAGAATTTGGTCTCCTTCCATTATTTCGAAATGTATGTATTCATTTCACATTACCCAATGTACCCTCACATTTATTAAGGAGAAGGCATGGTCCTCTCCATGTAATTACATTTCATATTCCCCAATGTACCCTCACATTTATTAGGGAGAAGACATAGTCCTCTCCAACTCATTATCAATATATATATTCATTTCACATTCCCCATGGTACCCTCACATTTTCTTGGGAGAAGACATAGTCCTCTCCAACTCATTATCAATATATATATTCATTTCACATTACCCAATGTACTCTCACATTTACTAAGGAGTAGACATGGTCCTCTCCATGTAATTACATCTCACATTTCCAATTTACTCCTAGCTTACTTGGGAGAAGAGAAGTCAACTATAGGGATGGGTGAGAATTGAATGACATTAATGAGAGGTGGTTGAGATGGAGAAGGGAAGGAGGGTATAAA
The DNA here is from genome assembly GCA_000404065.3 of Pinus taeda. NCBI lineage: Eukaryota > Viridiplantae > Streptophyta > Pinopsida > Pinales > Pinaceae > Pinus > Pinus taeda. Next base: position 59,939 of record APFE031567925.1, on the reverse strand, counting down.
AAGGGAAGGGGGAAGGGAGAAAAGGGGGGAGTTTATGGGAGGTTTTGCTTATGATGGTGGGGGGTTGGTTTTGATTGTTTTGGACTTGTTATGATTTTGGGGAGACCTTGGAAACCTATGGAGGTTTCTTGGGTTTGAGAGGAGGAAAGTATTGTATCTGGTTTTGCACGTTCTTCTTGAGGACACACTATATCTGGTTGGACTTGGGCACGGAGGGCTAGGGAACCTGTGGAGGTTTCCTGGGCTAGGAATTTGTTTCCTAGTTGGCTGGGAGGTAAATCCGGTTGGGTCGGTGAGAAGGAGCATTCAGCTGGAGCTATAAGACAAAGGTATCATCATCAACTGTCGGAATAGGTATTTTTCCATGGACTACTCTTGTTAAGTTGATATCAATGGAATGCTCACCTTAATTTATGTTGCTTATGATAATATGATAAGATGTTAAATGTTTAAAGCTTTGTGAGAAGGTCAGCAAGCTCCTTTTTATTACTTTCAAATTAACAGGAAAATAGATATGTTAGTGTATAATAGATTGAGGCTCTAATAATTGGAATCGGGTTCTTACACATGGTATCAGAGCTTTGGTTCAAAATCTGGACTCAAAGCCCACTAAACCCCAAATATCGCTAGAAGGAGGGCTTGAACCTCTGACCTTATAGCTATTAAGCTGTTGTGGTTAACACCTTTGGCATTTTCTTTTGAGCTAAAATAAGAAAATGTCACTTAAATATCATTCATTCAACACATAAAATTATTAGTCGCCTAGCAAAACAATCACTAATCCATCCTCAATCCCTTTTCTTATTGAAGTGGAAAGGAATTGAATCTTCAATATTCCTCTATACTGTCACCGAAATGAATTAATTCTGGACTACTGCTTTACTGATAATGAAGTTGGCTTACGAAAATCAGGTCCTTCAATTGCCACACCATCATCTGTTAAAATGCCACACTCTGCTGCAATTGCTTTCGCTGTGTTAATATTGTCACCAGTGACCATCCTCACTGTAATACCTGCAGTTCTAGAGAGTTCAACAGCTTCTTTGACACCAGGACACAGCGGATCCTTGATGCCGACAATGCATATACCTGTATAACCATTTGTAGGAATGGTTTGTTTCTCTGGATCAAAATAATCTTCCAAGTCTATATAAGCAAGGCAGAGAGTTCGAAGAGATTCAGCAGCAAAACCATTAATGATATTGTTGAGATCACTACTTGCTACTTCATCCAGTGCAACAACGCTGCCACTGCCATCTAGACCCTTGTTACACATTTTCAAGATGATTTCTGAGGCACCTTTGCAATAAACCCGGTATTTTCCATCGGGAAGCATCCCCACAACAGTCATTCTTTTCCTCACAGAATTGAAAGGCTCAACTTTTATTATTTCTGTCCCCCTATTACAATCTCCATTGAGTACAGTTATTTCTCTTTTGTCCAAATCCAGGCGAGGATCCAAATACCCAATGGCGCTTCTGAACGTTTCACTATCCCTCTGGGGGATGATTTTGCCTCTTCCTGAACAAAAAATCAAAAGGGTTTTTTTTTTATTAGTTGAAATGATAACAAAGCATGTGATAGAAGATTTGGACCTGTCAGAACTCTGAAGATTATTCCGAGAATCCCTCCGTTGTGTGAGAGCAGATTTAAAATCTGCTCGATACAGATACCGAGGTTGTACGTGGGTTTCTCAACCAAGTGGAGAAATTGAGTGAGGAGGAACGAAACCGAGATGATCCAGAATCTATATAATATATCTAGTAGATGGGTGACATGGTCGGGATATTCGATGAAGCGTTGTGCTCTACCGAGGGCAAGGGCATCCATAAACCCTCCATTTTTATGGTGGAGTATAAGATAATCGTTAGCAATCTCTATGTGATCTTAATGTGCTCTGCAATTTCTGATGCTCGATATATGATTAGAAGAAATGAAATGCGCTGTGCGGTTGCCATCCTTTACCCACTGAAGTCTTCACTTTTCTGAATTGGGCCTTCACATTTTTTTTCCAGGTTGAGTCAAGACAATGGACCTCCCATTAATTAAAAGTGTGAGTGTATAAGATTCCATTCTTTCTCCACTTAACTGAATAGTTTTTTTTTTAAACAACAAAAATTCTTTCTTTTTCATTGATAAAAAGAGTACATTGACTGTTTAAGATATTTTCTCTTAGGCCATCCGGTCGATACACTGATTATAATCATGTTCTTGAAATAAAATATTTCCAAAACATTGCCTCTATTTGCATTTTTCTACCTTATTTGCATATTTCTACCTTATCCAAGTGTGAAAAGCCAGACTAGAAATTACAACATTTCTCATTTTAGAGTGGATCCCTAGTTGGTATCGATGCAACCAGAATTCGTGAGTTTGAAAAAAATATGGTCAGGAAAAATGAGCGAGAAAACATCTCCCCAGAACTCAGGTTTGATTCCAAGTGTTTAAAAAATTCACAGCCCTCTTAAAAATATGAAGGTAATCATGACTTGTAAGCTGATTTTCGGCTTTGAACCAGTTTTTCTGGTGCTTTTTATTTGCCTGTTATGATGTTTTAGGTTACTTTATACCATTAAGCACTATAATCTGCTATTTTTTGAGACTTACATTCTGCTTCGTTGCAGTTTGCTCACCAATACAGTGTTAATGTCAGGTTCTGCTACTGAAAACTGTGATCTCATGACATTCCTTGGGATGTGACATCAAATTTTTATGTTTTCACCCTGAAATTTCTGTTGTTGTTAAAGATTTGTGCTTCCATCGTTAAATTTGAAATTTTTGCTTCAAATTTGTCTTTCTTGTCTTTGATAAGGTAAAATTACTTTTAGCCTTAAATTCAGATTCATCTATCTCAAATCCGTTATTTGTTCTCAATTTCTGCTACTTCTTGGCGTGTTATACTATTGAATCTTCTTAACCTTGTTTATCCGTGCTAAAAATTGGTCTCCTTCTCATATGTTGAGTCTATTTATCGCTATACCCTGTTCGGTCCCTTACTTTCTTTAGGGGTAAGCACTTTTTGATTTTTTTTCACATAGGAAAGCTGCACACTTGCCTCAGTAGGAGACGAAAAGCATTTGTTCAACTAGCTTCTCTTCATTTAATATGCTCTCCTATTGGGGAGGTACATGCTTCTAGCATGGACGTTACTGGGTTGAGTTGAGTCAAGGGTACCCTCCTCATTCTTCTGGCTGTTCTCGAAATGTACATGAACATCACCATGTTGTCTCTGATATTGTCATGGATATCACAACTGCTCATGGCCTTGATGTCTGGGCCAAGCCCAAGATTGAACCTTGTTGATTTTGACACAAACTCAACACTCTCATTGTTGTTGGACAAAGACTAAACTGACATTTGAGGATAGGGAATTCAACCTTTGAACAACCAGTTTCGTGGTTGTGTTCCAGTTAAGAAACAAATATCTGACTTAAATTCGACTAGACAGAATTCAAATTCCTTGGCGGCATACTCTTTGTAGGGAAGAGTTAGGACACCTCTAGCTTGGATGATGACCATGAACAAAACAATGAACTACAAGTAATCATGATCGGTCAAACGGCTTAGAGAAGCAATTTGAGTTGAGATCGCCATTAGTGACTAAGGACATGATCAATGGTTTGACGACAAGCTCTTATTCCAGTTGCAACTCTACATTCCTCCTTCCTATGGCACTGACGACAGCATAAGCTCTTCTTGCCATGTCTTATGTGCCCATTTCCTGACTCTCTTTGATGCTCTCCTTCTCCCATTTTGGGGGCATGCAGGTTTTGTGGAGCTCAAATTTGTCTGATAGTGATCCCTCAGATCCTCGAAAATCAACTCAATAGAGACAAAGCCAAATAATATTCAAAAGTTGTTGGAAAACTGAATTAACATTACAAGTTTGGCAAGGCTCTAATTAGTACGATAGTTATCCTTCAGAGCCCTGGAAATCGTTTCAACCAAGACAAAAACAAATATCATTCAAGAGAGAGGTTGCTTTAAACTTGGAACTTACTTCCAATTCAGCTTCTATTGCTGAGTTTTAAGGCTACATTTCTGGTTTGAAGTTTGTAGAAATACCACAATTCAGCTTTGAGGAAATTATACATTCCTTTTCAAATTCACGGAAGGTTCAAGTCTCAAGATCCTAAACAAATACAATCATACTCTTGTCAAACTGTTTGATTAGATATTCCAGCTACACTTGTATATCTGAAACACAACTTAGGCTACAACATTTTAATACTACGCATTCTGTCGGAGTGCCATTGCACCACTATGGGCAATTGTTAGTATTGAAGCCAACCAAGACTTATGCCTGGACTCCCTCCAAAATTCACATTAGCATAAGGACTACAATAAAACAACACCTCCACTTCAGCATGATACTTTTGTTTTGTCTCATTAACATGACTTTACATCTCAAAAAGGTTCTGTGAATGACATTATTATAGGAAGCATGGCTGAAGGGTATTGAACTTTTGTCATTATCATGACAAGCACATCAACTTGCCACACTGCTTGACAGACTGAAGATAAATATATATTAGTTCAGTCATGTGGTGAGTCATCCTAAAAAAAAAAAAAAAAACTTTTTATATGGCTTTAATTCTAACTAAATAATTAAGTCTATTTTATATTCTAGCTGTAATTTTGATGGCAAATTAGGAAAATGTCGTTCTGCTCTTCTACAATTTTCCCCATCTCCTTTTCTTCAATACCAATGGTTTTGTTTGGATAGTGAATAACACTTTCTAGTTTATTCATCCATTCTTTAGGATGACATAAATTTTGTTAATAACAATTGAAATCACTGAAGGACTGCTTTCAAGCAGGCTTGGTTCAACTTAATACATAATGGTTGTGTTTATATCACTCAAAATCTTCAGAGGATTACTTTCAAGCATGCGTAGTTGAGTTTGATACATCGCTGGCTTCAAATGTAATTTCTTTTTTTATAATACATGCACAAGGAGATATTGGTATCTAGAACACACTATCATCCATGCCACCCCGAGATTGTATTGTACTGCTGCCACTATAACCCCTTGGCCTGATATAATAGCCTGCAAATCATATTGGGTAGTTTAGCTAGGATTCGAACTGAGGTGGGTGACATTAACATCATTAGTCCCAACTACTCGGGCTACCCCTGACGTGCAGTTTCAAATGTAAATTATTCTCATCAAAGATTGGTATTTTATTGGGACACTAAGACAATGTCTACTCAATTGTTACCGTATGAATGATCAAACTTTGGGGTGTATTGCATCATTGTTATGTCAACTTTCTTATTCTGGAACTAGTATATATCTTCTATTTTATTGTTATTGCGGATGCATTGTTTTACATACATAGTCTTGTGCTTGGGGGCTGGTGTCTTCTGTCATAACTAAACATCATTAATGTGTTTATTTGACACTAGTCTGACCATTGTATGCTGGAATCTAAACTTTAATTTCATTTACAGCACTGCTCTCTTGAAAATTTGGAAAATTTTGACATTGTTTCGAATTTGCTTCATATTTGAAATAACACTTGAATGCTCATTAATTGGTATACATCAGGAAGCACTAAGGGAGTATTTCTCCGCTATTTCATCATTTACACAGTCGAACTTGAGGATAGGGGTCTATTGTTTTAACAGGACGAACTGCCATAGGTGCCCTTCTTCTATAATCTGCTCACAGTTACTCGTAGCATGCCTTCAGAACTACTATATAATGACTAGAATATCCCAAGGCTATTCCAGAAAAGTCATGCTAAACACCGCAAATGTAACAGTTTCAGCTCAAACCTCAATCATCTAATGTTAAAATAAATTGTTTGATCCTTATCTCAGACAACACATTGATAACCCTATCCAAATTCACAGATTTAGGACACAGTGATGAAGTCAATGTGTGTTATGTACCACTACGACTAAGGTCAGCATTCAAACCAATTATGAATGTAAATAATGTTTCATGTCTGACATTTGTATTGTACGTTAAGATCTCAACAAAAACAAATTCCTGTTCTTTCCACTCGTCCAAGCAAATGACCTTTCTGTCTTGTTGAATGAATTCACACAGATTTATGTAGTCCCTTCTATAGAGGTTTGAGTCTTTGCTCAAATATCTAAAAAGAATCCAGTTTCATTGCCCATATTTACAAGAACTAGTGGATGTCGCTCTTAGCTTTTGGAATCTTGTTTTCCATGTCACAAAGGATATCAGAATCTTGTGTCCTTGAATTCATGATGGACATGCTCACAGTGATGAAAGGAAGAAGTACTTGACACTGAAAGGTCAAATGTCAGGTCTCTCCCTCTTCACTTTCGTTCTTCGACCATGTTGTAGAAGTCCTTTCTTTTCCAAAGTTACCCCACATTGGTAGGTAACAGCTATCCCCAACTTGGGGACAAGTGTCCTCCTTGGGCATTTGAGGGCCCCATCATCTCACCACAAAAATGGCCTTCACAAACTATGCTTCAACATGGGGTTGCTAACATGAAGTCCGTAATCCAATGAAACCACCTCAACATCTCTAAGCTGCAATGACCCTTTCCACTATTCTTCATGATCAAGTAGAACAAGACAACATCAAATTTTGGAAGATTATATGCTGTAGCTGTTAGCTACACACAAATCTGGGCACTTTTCTATCAAGAGAATGCTTAGGATTGTGGTCATTTGAGTTGTTTTAAGGCTCCTTAGCCCAATTTTGTGAAGACTGCTGTGGAGAAAGTTGTTCAGTAAGAACTCTTGTAATGTTGTTCCAATATTTACATTAAGGAGCTCCAACAGTTTACCAAGGTCATAATGACTTTGAGAGATATCCATAGAAAATGAAAAAAAGTATACTTCATGTCCCAGCCTGCCCTGTCAACATTCAAACATGGCTTGTCAGACCTGCATATTAAAACATTGAATGTTGGGGTGTCACACAAGGTCAAAGAGTGCCTCCACTGTTCCTTATTTTAGAGTTTGTAAGCTAGCTACCAAGAATCCAAGCTCCATAATTAATCTTTCACTAACGACACCTTCCAAATACTCACAGGATTCATTACAACATCCTTTGGTTGGGGAAGCACTACTAGAAGTTATAGGTTCCAAATGCCATGAACTTTCTCCTTCACAATGATCCAAGTGGTCTTGTACGAGAATTTCATTGTGATCATCAATCTCCAAATGATCTTCTTGGTCAGGTCCACACAACCCCTTATCTGCATCTTACAAATTTGAATGTCTTTGCCTTGTAGAAGATAAGATCCACAACTTCTGCGATTATTTTCCTTGTGTGCTGTCCAGCATGGAAGTTCAACATTATGATTATCATCCTCAAGGAAATCATCAAGAGGAAGGACCTTCATGAGGCAAATTTCTAGTGGAATTTGGCTCATTCTTTTCACTATTATAGATGTCATAAATAAGGTTTCTTTTATCATATTTGTCATTAGGATCATCCCATATCTCTTGAGGGTCATCAAAGATTGGTAGTTTATCAATGTAGACCATATATAATCTTCCTTTGGTTCACCGAAGATACCAATCCAGATGCATGCATGTGTCAGAATTATTGTGGTATTCTTTTCTCAGATATACATTGTTTTGTCCTTCAAATTCTTAGCACAATCCTTCCTCTGGAATATACTCATATTTTTTAATTTCCTGGACAGCAAACTCATCATAAGATCTAGAAAATTGGTTGAAAGACTGAAATTTTCTTCCATTCTTGCATCATCTTCAGAGGATGCCATGAAAGCTTCTTCTTTTATGACTATTTCATTATCATCACTTGATTTCTGACGAATACCAGGGGTTTTTCTTGCTGTAGGATTGTGGTATCTCGATTATCTTCTTCCACAATGGCCTTGTTATTTTCAATAAAACTTTAAATCCCTGTTTTAAAGCAGTACCTTCTTATGTAACCTGTTCATGGAATCTGCCGAAGGAGCATCACTGCTAACATGCTTAGCTCAGATAAAAATAAAAATGGGCTGATATTCTGGCAGCAAATCATGTACACAATCCCGATTCGAGGGAAGCTCAAGGATCTCTTTCAGATTTGGAGTTGTCAGAGTCTGTTTTGCATGTGGAATATGATGTTGAAAACACATCTTCCTTGTTTCCATCCTCAAGATTCTCACCTAAAACTTCATCAAAAACTTCATGTCACTCACAATCAGGTTTTCAAGAGGATCAACCACATGCAGGCCATACAGGGGCCTTGAAAAATTTTGAAACTTTTTACTATAGCTTATAGTAAAGATTCACTAGTATCACTGAAAGTCTGGCAAGCCATTTTTATTGAGGAAAAAGGATTTTACCCTATTTTCTTTGAACACGAAGAATACAAGAATAAAGTTTTCAGAGGAGTCCCATGGTATTTAGGGGCTAAAGGTCTATATCTCAATAATTGAGTGTTAAACATCAGTGCAGACGATGACATATCAACAACAATCTTTGCATGGTTCAACTCCCATTTCTCCAATTGATTTTGTGGAATGTAAGATAAGGAATTGGAAAACATGCTGGGTAATGCCATTGATTTTTGGCTGCTCCGAGTTGCTCTCTTAGGAAGAGGGCACATAAGCGTTGAAATGGATTCCTTGCTAGATGTGTGGGGGAGGATCCCTTACACCCCTACGACAGATTCGTTACTTATGATAATTGGCATCTTCTGTTTTTCCTCAGCGTTAGGCTATGATGAGACCAAATTCACCCAGAGGCATACCCACACCAGGATTGCATGGGAACCACAGTATTGCCAATCTGGATTAGATTTCACAGAATTTTTCTAGTTTTCAACGGATATATCAGAGACCTACTACATGAAATTGGTGGTCCAAAAACTCCTTATGTAGATGTGCCACATGAGATATTCAAAAAGAAACTAAA